>SZYD01000892.1:0-52373 GCA_009363875.1 Mikania micrantha | reverse complement strand
AAAGATAATAACTGGGTAGAGGCTATGCAAGATGAACTATTACAGTTCAAAAGGCAAAATGTTGGACTGTCTGCCCCTTGCCAGCAGGAAAATACCCTATCGGAACTAGATGGGTATCCAAAATAAAAACAGATGGCAGAGGCATCATGATAAAAATAAAGCCAGATTGGTAGTGTAAGGTAATGCCAAGAGGAAGGCATCGATTATGATGAAACTTTTGCTCCCGTGTCCAGACTAGAAGACATTAGACTCTTCCTAGCATATGCTATATCTCATAATATAAAGGAATATCAAATGGATATAAAAAGTGCATTTCTGTATGGACAATAAAGGAGGAAGTCTATTGTGTGTTAACCTCCAGGATTTGATGATGTTCATCATCCTGATTGGGTGTACAGACTAGACAAAGCACTGTATGGTCTGAAACAAGCACCCAGAGCATGGTATGACACTCTTTCTCAATTTCTTCTCTCTAATAAATTTTCTCGGGGAACCATTGCTAAGACTTTGTTCATTAAGAGGGTAGAAAAGAACTTTTTCCGGTCCAAATTTATGTCGATGACATCATTTTTGGATCAACAAAACCTTCCTTGTGTGAACAATTTTCTAAATGTAGATTTAGTGAAATCTGATCGGGATCGATCTAGAAGCTCTATCAACTATCAAGCATGTGCGGAATCCATGTTTGATATAAAACGAATCAAAGAACAACAAGTAATTTCATAAACAATCTTCTTCTATTAATCAACACATGATTACATAAGTTTCTCACACAGAGAATCACACTCAGGTATTCTGAATTCTGTCAAGTTCTGTCCAAAAGTTATGAAGAATTCAGACGAACCTTCTATTTAAACAATCAGCTGTCAGCCGAACCTATCTATAGCCGAACCCTTAGGTTCGCCAAACCTTATCAAGGTTATAGGTTCGCCGAACCTATCAGAGTAATAGGTTCGCCGAACCTAAGCCAAACCTCTAGCCGAACCTATTCAAAACTTTAAATAATTTACATTTTTGAATAGCAAACTACTACAAATATGCACTAACAAACTCCCCCTTAATAGTTGCTATCAAAAATCTTCAGACTTCATCTTCAGCTTTGTCACCTTCTTTGTCTTTCACTCCACTTGATTCACCAACATCGTCACCAACAACATTATCCACCGCTCGTATTACAACTGAACGAGGAATCTTTGCCAATCTTTCAGCTTCTATCTTGTCATCTCTCTCATCCCTTTCTTTCTGAACCTTCATCAATTCAGCATATAGGTAATTCACATCTTCCCAATTGCATCCAGAATGTATACCTAAAGTATAACACATTCGAGCAATGGTTTGATACTGAATTGCCATGTCTTTGTAGCTTACCCCAACATCATGATAACCATCATCTGCATAAATTTCAGCCATGTTGAGTAGATCAATATCGTCTTTAGAACAATTGACAATCCACACAGGATCTAACATCCTAATCACTCTCCACCTATCTTCTTGTTTCAACAGTATAACTGCTTCAGCTGTATGTTCATCATAGAACCAGAATTTGAAATAAGGATTCCAATTTTGTTCCATCATCCTCAAACTTGGTTTCTTGAACACTGTAGGCTTGGCATATCCATGAATCCTATCTCGAACTTGAGGAGATAAAAACTCCATCCAATCCTAGCTTCCTTTTTCAACAACTTCTCAAAGTTTCATTGTGTTTTGTCTGGATAGGTTTGATCATCTTCAGTCTAGACAATGTCATGCATTCAAAGGATGGTAAACTCATCAAATCTAAAGCTTTACCAAAATATTGACATCCGTCAATCCTTTTCACCACATAGCAACCTTTATAAGCTAGACTTCCTGGAATATTATGAAAGTAACCATAACTAACAATTCTTCCAATCATTTTAGACTTGGATCCAAGCTTAAAGCTTTTGAATTGTTTAGTTTGGTTGTCTTGAACTTTGTCATCTATCACTTCAATCATCTTCTTGAAAATATATAAATGATCAATGATGTATTTAGTCTCCTCTTGATATTCTTTCCAGAAATCCATATTTGTCTTTTCTTTAACTTGAGACAATGTTGTTCTTGAAACACACCACAGTTCAAAAATCTTCTTTAAAGTGTTCATGATATACAGATCTTCATCAATTATGTAATCCTTCTCAAAATCAGAGAAATCCAATTCATCTTCTTGCTCAAAATCAAACATTTGATCTTCATCTACCTCAAACATATCCTTGAAATCTTGAATAGAATAACCTCCAGCTATTTCACCTTCTTCTAAATCTTTATCAGCTGAAATCTCAATAATCACTCTCTGCAAGTTAATATCAGAATGTAGTTTAAACATATCAAGAAATGTAGGCAAAGAGTAATCAATAATCCTCTCAGGATTTTCTATTACATCCAAATCCTCAAACTCAACATCATTACAATCTTTGTTCCTATCTGAAGATACAACACTCACATGAGTAGCTTCCATATCAATCTTTGATGAATCATACAACACAATAGCTCCAGTCACAGAATCTAATCCACCAACTCCCACTACTAACACCTCCAACATCACCATTACCATCCTCATCATCATCATCATGAGCATTCAAGCTCGGATGTTCATCCCATATCAGAATCACCATAATCTACCTCTCCTCATCTTTCTCTTCATCTTCATCATCCCATCAACAATCACCTTTTCAGCACCAGAACCAGAAGCTTTAACTTGAGAATCTTTATCTTTCAGCTCATCAATCTTCTGTCTTAGATCACTATTCTGATTTTACAATTCTACAATATCAACATTTTGAATGTCAATCATTGATTCCAAACAGCAATCCTGTCATTCAATATTTTCTTTTCAGCTCTATCATCCTCTCTCCATTTCATCAGTTGAGCAATCTGAGCTTTCATCTCAACAAGTTCATTTGTGCTCGAGGAAGAAGGTTGATTAGCTTTAGCCTTATCCTTTTCCATCTTGTACAGATCAAACTCTTTTGTCAGCATAGAAATTCTTCTTCTAATCTCGGTGTCGTCATAATCAACTGTGAAATTCAAATCACCCAAGTTACCTAATCATTCAAATAAAGACTCATCTCTGGGAATAGAATCAGAATGAAATGAAGTCTCTGGAAATGATGTAGTGACAGTTGTAGCATCAACAAAAGATGGAACAAATGTAGCTACATTTACAATCTCAGGATTTTGTAATGTAGAAACGGTAACAGAAACGGAAGGAGTAGAAACTGTAGCATGTGAATGTGAAGGAGTAACAGGAACAAAAACTGTAGCAGTCGTAACAGATGAAGACACAACGGTTTTAGTAGCTTTCGACTTCTTCTTTCCATATGGCCCTTTAGCCATTCTCTTCATCTTCTTAGGTCTAGAAAACTCAGGCTCTTCAACTTGAAAACTGGGATCAGCCCTTTCTTCCATTGCTTCTTCTGATCTGTCAGTAGCAGTTCTCGTCTTTAATCTTTTAATCACTATACTCCCCATCACAATAGTTTCCAGCTCTGACTCTGATTCAGTAGACTCTTCATCTTTATCTTCATCAACAGGTTTATCCTGTTGCTCAGGCAATACAACTTAAACGGGTTCCTGTGAACTTTGTTCTTGTTGTTGAGATCGAGAAGATTGACCAGAAGACTTTCTTGCTTGTTGTCTTGGAGGAGGAGGTGGTGGTTGTGGCTAGTCATCATCATCATTAAATGCTTCAGTGTCAGAACCAGACTAAGCATGTCTGCATTCATCATCTTCAGGAGCTAAATAATTAGCCCTTGTACAATGTCCAATAAAATCTTTCTCCAGTATAGCATGCCCACTCCTCTGGTATACTCTGACCTGACCCAAACTTGAGTCAGTCATATGTTTCAGGTTCAACAAGTCAGTAGCCTCTTTAGGCAACATTTGCTCAGGAAATCTTTCATCGATCAACATCTGAACAAACCTAGGATACATGTAAAATCGATCCTTGGGTTTTGTGATGTTGTCAGACATGTAGCGAAAAATCATAGCTGAAAAATTGAACGGTTTGTTCAATATCAAGGCTACCATGGCTGATCTCATCAAGTCCCTCAATTCATCAAACGTTACTTTCCTCATGCTAAGACAGTGAAGCAACACATGTGCTAGCAGCTTGTATTGAAGAGGAAGCTTTCCCTTCTTGACTGAAATGGCATTATAAGCTCCAAAATATCTTATCCGTAGAAAGCAACCCTTGATACACCTTTCTGGTATGATTGTCATACCAGCAGGCTCACCTCCAAACTGCAACACCCGCCTAATATCTACTTCTGTTACACGAATTGCTTGTCCAAGCACATTCGCCTTGATAACATATTCCTCATCAACTGAAATTAGCCTTGCAGACTGCCAAAAGCTCTGAATATGAGATCTGTAGATCTGGCAGGAGTTGGATATAGCATGATATATCCTTGATCGACGTAGAAACACAATCATTGGACGAAAATCTTTGCCATTCCTTGTTGTCGGATCTAGATAAGCACAAACATTATGTTTGTCTCCGAATGTCAAGTTCGCCATTTCTACAATTAGAAAGAAAACACAATTAAAAAAAAAATTAAACAAAATTAAAAAAATTAAAAAATTTTCTAAGTATAGACCCAGCGAACCTTCCCTGAGACGAACCTAATGTTAGACGAACCTAAGATAAACGAATCTCAGTTAGACGAACCTGTTGTTCAGACAAACCTATTCTTGAATGAACCTTCTGTTGAACGAACTTTTGAATGAACGAACCCTCAATGAACGAACCTTCATTGAACGAACCTTCACATCAAACGAGCCTGTTGGTCAAACGAACCTTGACCAATAAGGTTCGGTTCTATTGAAATTCAGAGGTTCGCCACGAACCTATTAGGTTCAGACGAACCTTAGAACCAACGAACATGTTCATCCAGCGAACCTAGTTCATCCAGCGAACTTTTTCAATTTTAAAATCAAATTTTCAAATTTTCAAATTAGTTATAAAAATTTATATACCCAGGTTCAAAACTCCACGATGATCAACTTTAATAAAAGCAATTTTAGCAAAAACTATAATTTAATAGGTTTATCTCAACAAAACAAATTCGACTTTCAAAGCTCCTAAAACTAGTCATATCTTCTAATCTAACCAGTCAAAATCAAAATTCATACCTAAAAATGATCACAAACTAATTACAAGTCACGAACCTGGTTTATATATGAGCGAACCTATTGATCAAACCTTTCAGACGAACCTTTCAGCGAACCTTTTGAACGAACCTATCAGACGAACCTCTCAAGCGAACCTGAGCAGCGAACCTGATTAGCAAACCTATCCAACGAACCTGATCAGCTAACCTGTCCAACGAACCTTGTGGGCGAACCTTCTCACAAACCTGTCCTACGAACCTGATGGACGAACCTTCGCACAAACCTGTTCAACGAACCTGATGGATGAACTTTCTCACAAACCTGTCCAACGAACCTGATGGACGAACCTTCTCACAAACCTATTTCAAGAGAACCTTTTGAAACATTTGATTTTTATTTAAAATTTCAAAACAATTCATGTTTAAATGTTTCAAAGTCAAACAAATAATCAAAAATTATTGATTTAACATCAGATAAAAATAAAACTCTTTTTGTAATTTTTGAAATTTTTAGAACAATTAAACTACAAATTTAACGAATCTAACTACACTACCAAAAATCAAATATTTTTATTTGAGAAAGATCCAGACATGAGATCATATTGTTTTACAATTATCAACACATCTGATTGAATTAATGAATATATTTATTTGCAAATTACAGTCCCAAGATGATTGTCAGTATATTTATCCTTTTTAAGTTTAACTACTTAGTCAAGATATCAATTTAAACAAAATTATCAAATACCTTATAATATCCATTTACTTGAACACATCCCCGATTTGTGAATAACTAAACAAACATAAATGTTCTTGAAACTTATTACCTCAAATTTTAACTAGTCTGATCATGCAAAAATAAAGTAGAATTTCTTTTTGAAAATAACAAAATAGAAAACAATTTGAATTTGTTCAAATTCGTGGAATCAAGGTTGATACCTACGTATACTCAAATGATCCAGAAAATGAACTAAAAAATAATTTAAGATTAAGCTTTTAACAATCAGTTCGATATTTTCATATACGCAGAGATTGTCCAAATCTTAAGCAGAACCAAGAAAACAAACTTGAATTGTTTAAAAACTATAACAATCAGGTCGATACGCAAGTATTCGCAAAGAATGTTTCAGCTTTAAACTAAAATAAAAGAAAAACAAAATTAGAATTTCTTTTAAAATTAAACACATGATCAATCCTAGTTATTTGACTTTTTGTTCAAGAAACATTTTGTATGAAAAATTACCACTCTTTCAGGACAAAACTAAGTACTGCATTGTAAGCATCTGTTTCTTATAAAGTATAATCAAACTTTTGTTTAAATTCATCTTAACTAAGTTATAAACCTACTAACACATCATACTTAGTACTTGTAACTGCTCTTTATGTTTAAGTTCTTAATGATACAGATATGCTTCCAATTGCAAACAATGTGCTATCATTTCCCACTTGATCGAATCAATTTCTCAGAATTTTTAATTTTTTTTAATGTTTTTGTGTTTTTGGTTTTTCAAATGTTTTTGTATTTTTCAAAGGAAGTTGATTCTTAATTACCTCACCCATGACCCGAATTCCATTCAATTTGAGTAAATACTCAAAACAGTTTTTGTCAAAGGCCTTGGTGAGAAGGTCTGCTCTTTGCTCGTTGGTGTGTATCTTCACCACATCAATGAGTTTCTTTTCATAGCAATCGCGTATGAAATGAAACCGAATATCAACAGCAGCCTCGTTGTCGACATGAATTGGGGCAGTCAAAAAATTTAAACCGTAATCTCTCATATGTTGTTGTATCCACAAGACTTGGGAACAACAGCTGGCAGCCGCTACATACTCAGCCTCACAGGTTAAAGTAGCAACAGATGTCTGCTTTTTGCACTACCAAGAGACTAACATCTCCCCCAAAAACTGTACACCTCCAGTTGTGGACTTAGAATCTGTCTTGCATCCTCCATAGTCAGAATCACTATAGGCATTGAAAGAAAAATTATCATCCTTAGGATACCATAGACCGGTGTCTGGTGTACCCTTCAGATAACGAAGAATCCTCTTAACTGCTATCAGATGTGACACCTTAGGTTTAGATTGACAGCGAGCACAAATACTTGTAGCAAATACAATATCTGGCCTAGAGGCAGTCAAGTACATCAAGCTTCCGATCATTCCACGATATAAAGTAGCATGAATTAACTCCCCCTTAATATCAGGCTCAATCCCGTGATTGGGCTGAATGGGCGTGGAAATGGGTTTACAATCAAGCATGCTAAACCATTTTAGCACATCTTGAACGTATTTTGTCTGATGAATGAAGATTCCATCATTAGTCTGATCAATTTGTAAACCCAAAAAGAACATGATGTCTGACATGGCACTCATTTCGAACTTCTCAATCATAACCTCCTTAAATTCCAAACACAGTTGTTCATCGGTAGATCCAAAGATAATGTCATCTACATAGATCTGAACAAGGATAATATCCTCGCCCTTTCCTGATAAAACAGTGTTTTGTCAATCTGACCCCTATTGAACCCGTGTTCAATAAGGTGAGTCGAGAGTGTCTCATACCAGGCACGAGGAGCCTGGTGTAGACCGTACAGTGCTTTGTCGAGGATATAAACCTGATCCCGGTGGATAGGATCCTCAAAACCCGGTGGCTGACAAACGTACATTGTTTCCTTCAACAACCCATAAAGGAATGCAGACTTGACATCCAACAGAAATACTTTAAATTTCTTGTGGGCAGCAAAAGCCAGAAATAATCGAATTGCTTCTAGTCGCGCCACAGGTGCAAACACTTCGTCGTAATCAATTCCTTCGACTTGTTTGAATCCTTGAACAACTAAACGTGCTTTGTTCCGAACAATCACGCTTCTATCATCTCTCTTGCACTTTAACACCCATCTGGTGCCTATCTTCTTTTCTCTCTTTGGCAAATCCACTAAATGCCACACACCCAGCTTTTGAAACTGATTCAGCTCCTCTTGCATAGCCTCCACCCAGGCAGGCTCACGCAGCGCTTCAGTAACAGATTTTGGCTCAATTTGAGAAATGAATGCAGAATGCATCCATAACTCTTGAGTTCCATGAGTTCTCTCCAACTCAGCATACAAACTCTCCGCAACTCCTGAGTTTGTAACTTGACTTCTTGTCTGTACTCCAACAGACGGATTTCCAATGATCTGCTCAACAGGATGATTCACATGAACTCTAGTAACTGGCACTTGCGGGACCCCAACATTATGATCAAGATTTGTGATATTCTGATCAACATCTTGACCATGAGAAACAGCATCTTCAAATACATCATGATCATCATCAGATGACCAATCATCATACATTGCTCCTGAAGTGCCTTCCTCCGTTAGATGATTATTTTGAGCTTAATGAGAAACACCTTGATCATCAGAATTCTGCAGATCATATAACATCTGCAAGGTTATTTCATCATCAGTAACATTAGGAGACAAGTTAAAAGACTCAAAAAGTTTATCATAATCGAAAAGCCAATTTGAACCTTTGCCTTCAGGTATAGGTGTATGTCTTTGAACATCCACATTATACCATAGTTCCACAACACCTGTACGTTTGTTAAACACACATTTATTGGGCAGGGTGTAGCCAAGAAAGAAACCTTCTTCAACCTTAGAGTTGAATTTAGCATCTTTCTTAAGCATAGTACAAGGAGCCCCGAAAGGTTCCAAGTGTTTCAAATTAGGTTTTCGATTTTGAAGCAGTTCATAGTAAGTCTTATTATGTCTTTTCACAATTAGCACTCTGTTAAGAGTAAAACAGGCAGTCGCTACGGCTTCACTCCAGAATGTAATGGGGAGCTTTGAATCAGCGAGCATAGTTCTAACAGACTCAATCAATGTCCGGTTCTTTCTCTCAGCTACACCGTTCATCTGTGGTTCATATGGTGCACTGAATTGCTACTGAATGCCCTTTGAATCACAAAATTCTTCTATGTTTTGATTCTTGAACTCTGTCCCATTGTCTGATCGAACACGCCTTACTCTCAACATGTACAATGTCTCCAACCTATTCACCAGTAAAACAAAATTTTCATAAGTTTCAGATTTGTACTTTAAAAACATTACCCATGAAAATCTAGAAAAATCATCGGTCACCACAAAACAATATGATTTGCCACCGATACTTTTCACATTAATTGGTCCAAACAAATCCATGTGAAGTAGTTCCAGAGGTTTATCAATAGAAAACACCTTTTTTTGTTTTATGGGACCTCCTTTTCTGTTTACCCTTCTTGCAAGACACACACACATCAGGGAGTTTAAAGTGTTTCATCAGTACTCCATCAACCAAATGATTATGTACTAAATGATTCTTCTTCCTGATATGTATGTGACCCATCCGTTTGTGCCAAGACCTCGTATCCTGCTCGGTTGCCTTCGACACCAGACATGTCTCTACCTTGTTTACCGTCTCCGCCTTAGCCATGTCCAAAACATATAGATTCTTACTCCTGTCGGCAGTCATCAGAATCCATTCTTCAGGAATCTGAATTCCTTGTTGAATCACATAACATTTCTTGTCATCAAACAACACTTTATAACCTTTGTCACAAATATTTGACACACTCAAAAGATTGTTAGTTAACTCCTTGCAGTAATTCACGTTGTCAAAAGAAACTTTACCATTAGTCAAACTACCACACCCGATAATCTGACCACATTTGTCACCTGCAAAATTAACATAACATCCTTTTATTGCCTTAAAATCTTGCAACAAACCTATCTCTCCCGTCATATGCCGTTAGCATCCACTATCAACAATCCAGCGACTGTTGATATGGCCCATGAATGCCACCTGCACAATAAATTAAAAATTTGATTTGTATCATAAGGGATGACTCCAGCCATTCCGGCGTTGAGTCTCCCTAAATAGCCTCCTGCCATTCGGTTTTGATGAACTACTTGAAGACCCATCTTCCAAGCATTCATCCTTTCTCACAAAAAATTTATCATCCGACCTGTGTCTGAATTTCCAAAAAGACTTTGAATTAACATTTTGTTTTGAAAATCAGTTAGAAGAAAAATTGTCATAAAATTCATCATCAGATAATGATGCATTTTTTACCAACTTTTTGACATGTTGTTTGTTATCAAAAACTTTCCTTTTTTGATTCTTTTCTTCTTTAACCCAGCCACATTCAAGATCAAATTTCCTGAGAACTCTCATTTCCTCCTCGCTAGGCTTCACCTTCCTAGGATTCCCACCAGATTCGATCACTCGACTGTCATTTACAGAACTTTTCCTGATTTTATGATTTGGACAATTTGCTGAAATATGTCCTTTTCCACCACAAGTAAAACACTGTCGTGTTTCTCGTGGAGTAAAAGAATGAAATATGTGGCAAGCATCCAAATCACAATCAGCAATGACATGACCCAATCTCCCACATCTGTAGCATTTCTTTGCAAAATACTCTTTGGTTTTGATTCATCACAACTCTTAGATGAACCCAAAGATTTAGATACAACAGATGGAGATGAAACTTTTTGCCTCAAACCAATGACTTCTTATCAACCTTTTCAGAAAAACCATTTTGTTTTTGAAAAACATTACTCGACTCTCCTTTCTGTGTAGTGGAAGACTTGACAAACACAGTAGGTTTGAGAGTGGAGAAGTTTTGACTTTTAATCCTAGTTTGGAAACAACATTTTGTTTTACCACTGCTTTCTCGGCTGATTTTATTTCAGACTTTGATTTCTGAAAATTTGGACTCTTCTTCTCTACATTATTAACTTGATGACCAATCATCCTCAGAATATCAGTTGGAAATTCCGAATCTGTGATGTCCTCGATAATAGGAGCATAATAATCAACAAAATCACTATCATGAGATGATGAACTTTCCTCATCCTCAGTTACATAGTCAGACACAATCTTCTTTAATGAAGCTGGATTAACTTCCAAAGTCGGATCAAGTTGTGGTCTTGACACATAACTAGGAGGATGTGGCACATCATGAAAACCAATTCCAGAAGTATCATGCGAAAATCTTTGCATAGCCTCAAAGTAATCGATGACATAAGCTGAATTTTGGTAATTTTCCAGCTTGCCTTTGTGTAACTCAGCTTCAGCTTTAGCTGCTGATAGTTCCACCTTTAACTTCTGAACTGATTCAAGATGCACAGACACAACATGGTTATTTTGTAAAACTTTGATTTTTAAATGTTCGTTTTCTTTACCAATATCGATAATCTTCTTATCAAAAGATTTTTCTCTTAAAATCAACTTCTTATTCGCTTCTGTGCTCTCCATCAGTTCATCGTACTGCTTTCCCCAGTCAGAGCCCTCAACAGCTTGACTCACAAGAGCTTTAGATGAATCATTAGATTTTTCTGTCTTTTTCCTAGAAAATTATCTTGTGGCTTGAACGGATTTAGATTCCCTTGTTTCTTAGGGTTCTTGCATTCTCTGGCAAAATGACCATGCTCACCACAGTTATAACACTGAGTAGACTTTGGATTGAATCCAAATTTGATGTTGCGATCAAAACTGAATTTCTTGCCCGTCTTCTTCTCATATCTATTGATTATTCGTATAACACTCGCTAGTGCCCACTGTGTATCAATTAGTTCCATTTCATCATCATCAATTTGTGCATAGTCTTCAAATGTCGAATTTGCATTTCCAATCCTTCCAGCAACTTGTTCATTGTATGCACTGACAACACAAGATAAAATAGACATATGATCCTTAACAGCTTCAGCAGTAACTTTTCCCAGATTGGTAGTATTAAGCTGAACAGGAGGTGGTATCGGGTCAGACTTCTTCTCATTGTTATAACAAGATGAACTAGAACTTGTAGATGTAGAAGGAACATGAGTACTATCAGAAGTACTAGACACAAATGCAGTCTGAATTTTGGCAGATGAAACAGGCGGTGTAACTACAGAACCACCATATAATGAAGGATCTTGGGTAACATTCACTCGTCTCGCTTTTCATTTATCCTTCATCTCTTGTTCTTCAAGCGTCTATACAAATTCTACCAAGGTCAGTCCTGGTAAATTCTCTCTCAATATCAACGCTAAAGAATTCCACTTCTCAGGTAACGAATCAACAAGACAATAAATTTTCTCATCTTCAGAATAATCGATGCCACATTTTCCCACTTCGGTCAGCAAATGTCTGAATCTTTTAATCAAAGCTTCCAAACTTTCGTTTCCTATGAAATTGAAGTTTTCATACTCCTTTTGAATATCTATTGCTTTCATCTTCTTCAGATTTGTATTACCTTCAACTATAGCCTTCAAGGCATTCCAAAGACCATAAGAAGTCTTGTGCTCATCAAACTGACGTAATATCTAATTTGGAATTGCCTAGCTAAGCATCCAGTAAGCCTTTTTCTCAGAATCATACTTCTTATGCTCATCAACATCTAATCTTTCTAGAAGTTGATATAAATCAGTTCCCACTACTCTCGGTCTTTCATAAGGAGATAGGATATGTTCCTAAAGGTATGTATCCGTTCCATTAAGATGCGTTTCAAATCTATCCTTCTAGCTATCATAATCTGCAAGATCGAGCAATTTAGGAACTTTGTTTTTACTTCCCACTTCCATTTCACTAATCAGAATGCTCTGGAGCTTGGTATTCTGACTAGCCATTGCTGCGTACATCTCGGTCATAGTTTCAAAATTTCTTTAACAGCGAACCTTTTGAACTCACGAACCTTTGAATCAAACGAACCTTTCTTAAACGAACCTTAAGAAGCAAACAGACGAACCTCTACAGCAACGAACCTTCAGACAAGTTATCAGGCGAACCTTACAACCGAACCTTGATCACGAACCTTTACACGGGCGAACCTCAAGTCACGAACCTTGAGATAAGCGAACATTGAACCAGACGAACCTCTACTAAAATAGTAACGAACCTTCAAACGAACCCTTCTTAACCAACAGCGAACCTTGGACGAACCTTGCATGCAGAATAATCAACGAACCTTCACTGAAACTCAACGAACCTCTTCTAAAAACACTGACAAACCTAAGAAACTTGTCAATTCCATATAACCTTTTGTTCCAGTAACTCACAGGTTCGGCTCACGAACCTGTACAGCAAATTTCAAACTTTTTGGAGGGAAAACCTTCCAAAACTTGAAAAACAACCTTCCAAATCTTCAAATTAACACCACAAAATCGTAAATTGTTGTATTCTACAACAATTGATGGTGAAATCAAACTCAAAACAGCAATCAATCAACAAGAAAAGAAGAAACTTGAGCCATAATCTTCAAATCTTCAAATCACTTGAATTCTTTGATCAAATCAATATAGAACTTCACCAAATGTCTCTGATACTATTGTAGATTTGGTGAAATCTGATCAGGATCGATCTAGAAGCTCTATCAACTATCAAACATGTGCGGAATCCATGTTTGATATAAAATGAATCAAAGAATAACAAGTAATTTAATAAACAATCTTCTTCTATTAATCAACACATGATTACATAAGTTTCTCACACAGAGAATCACACTCAGGTTTTCTGAATTCTGTCAAGTTCTGTCCAAAAGTTATGAAGAATTCAGACAAACCTTCTATTTAAACAATCAGCTATCAGCCGAACCTATCTATAGCCGAACCTCTAGGTTCGCCGAACCTTATCAAGGTTATAGGTTCACTGAACCTATCAGAGTAATAGGTTAGCCAAACCTGCCTAGGTTCGTGGGCCAGACGAACCTAAACCAAACCTCTAGCTGAACCTATACAAAACTTTAAATAATTTACATTTTTGAATAGCAAACTATTACAAATATGCACTAAGACTAAATTAATGTGTTCTAAGTTTGAAATGAGTGCTTTAAGTGAACTAAACACAATTTTAGGACTCCAAGTAAAACAAAACCCCAATGGGACTTTTATTCATCAATCTAAATATTTAAAGGATCTTTTAAATAAATTTGAGATGAATGATTGCAAAATAATTTCTACCCCCGTGGCTACAAGTCCAGGAATAAGTCCAGATGAAAATGGTTAACCTATAGATCAAACCCTCTACAGGTGCATGATTGGATCTTTGATGTATCTTACTGCATCAAGGCCATACATCATGTATGCAACCTCTGTCTATGCATGATACAATTCGGCCCCCAAACAATCCCATTTGGAATTTGTGAAGAGGATACTCAGATATCTTAAAGGCACTCCTGTGCTAGGTATCTGGTATCCTGCTAATCAAACTTGTAAGCTTGTTGGTTTTCAGACAGTGATTATGCTGGATGCTCGCTCTCCAGAAAGTCTACTTCAGGAGGATGTCAGTTCTTTGTAAATTGCTTAGTGTCATGGCAAAACAAGAGGCAAAATTCGGTGTCAAATTCAACTGCTGAAGCTGAGTACATTGCAGCAGCCCATTGCACTGCCCAAATCCTTTGGTTGCAATACCAACTGCTGGATTTTGGAATAACTGAACTAAAAACACCTCTCCTAATAGACAGCGAAGCTACCAAAAACATAATAAAGAATCATGTCTACCATTCAAAAACCAAACACATAGATATAAGACATCACTTCATTAGAGACTGTTTTGAAAAGGGACTAATTGTCCCAGAACATGTCTCTACTAGTGACCAAATAGCGGACATATTTACCAAACCCTTGGACTTTTTAACTTTTTATAAGTTTGTGGCCAAATTGGGAATGATAAATATGAGCTAATAAACAAGGTTAAGAACGGGTTTCTTAAACATTTAGATAAATATAAAAGGATAATCTTCAATGATTATCCTAACAACGGTTATTTGATAAACCTCTGATGAAGTGACCTTGGTCTCTCTCAGTGGTTATCCCATAACACGGATAGGTTCAGTGGTTATTATAAACACTGTTTCATATCTATCCGCGGTTAAAACTTCCGTTCTTACATTTGAAACCTTCAGTGGTTTATTTCACTTCCGATGTCTCTGTTTCTTCCGATACTTTTAAACTTCATGACTTATCCATGGTTACTTTCCTTCCGAGGATAAGGCTCTTCCGATGTTAAAAATCTCTTCCGTGGTTAACTTTTCTTCTCTATAGTTAACTAATTCTTGAGATTTACGCCTAATTTGACGGTCACTAATCGCTCTGCAAGATTAGACCCCCTGCAATTAATTGAATTGACCCTCATTAATTGTTCTCACGGCTCAATAATATCTTTGCCTTTTACCTTTTTACCCTTCTCTTCTCTAATGACCACTGATATTATTTATATCAGTGGTTACCCTCTTAAGTCCTTCCGTTCATTCACAATAACTTAACAAAGTTTCTTGATCTTCTTTTGATCAAGCAAACCCTCGTTCAAGTTTGAATATTCTGGATGACACTGAGGAAACACCTGTAACATCAGTGCCGAAACCGTCACCGGAACAGTGATCTTAAACAGTAGCATGAACAGTAAGCAGGTACGAATCATATACATTTCAGTACGTTTCAGATTCATATCAATTATCATTATCATTTTGTGTTGTTAGAGAAAAATTCAGAAACATTTAACAGAAACACAGTTCAGAACAATAGTTCTTGAGTTAGATAATTATCTGACAATCCAGAACTACCATGTGATATCATTAATTTGGGATTTTGTTGTAAAATAGACAATGTAATTGTCTGGATTTTAAACAGAAAACAAAGGAAACTATGCCGAAATTTCTAAAACTGTAAAAGTAAGTATTATAACTAACCATGGGATTTGGGATCATAGAAGGGAGTAATTGAGTTAGATTAGATTCTAGATACACTTAGTACTAAGACACTTAGTGGCACACACAATAAGACCCAACCTTAGGCACAACGACTATTACGTGTACTTATCGTATTCAATTCTTATAAAACAACTCAGGAACCGAAGACACTTAGTCTACAAACAAGAGTGCGCATTCTGTGATAATACATTAGACATCAACACAGGTGAGTTCATTGCCCCTTTTCTAACATTTTTGTTTTAAAACGCGGGGCTGAGAAGCATGCGTAAACTGTTTATTAAATTGTTTACTTAAATGCTTTTAATTTCATATGTTTACATATGTAAATGTTATTCTAGACCATGTCTAGGAAGATTTTATGCAGGTTTACTAACTGATTTACTTATAAATTAAGTGAATAATCGGGTTAAACTAAAACATTTCAACAGATCAAAACATTTCAAAAGAATCAAATCAGACATTTTGACAAAACAAGTGTGGGAGTTCAAGGAATCAAACGAAAACATTTTGACAAATCAAATGGGTGAATTCAATGAATCAAACGAAACATTTTGACGAAACAAGTGTGGGATTTCAATGAATCAAACGAAACAATCTTTGCAAAGACAATATTCAATGTTCTACAAATCAAGTGTTTGTTGAACTATGAATCAAGTGTACATTTGATCAATGAATTTAGTATTCTACGATCAACGAATCAACTACATCTTGTAACAGAATCAGGCGAATCAATAAATCATTTTCAAGGGAAAGCCTGAGAAATATCAGAGATAACATATGCCAAAACAGACGAAACAAAAACCCTACATTTCAAGAAGTCCTAGCTAGACCGTTTGATTTGTAGGTCATATGTTTGAGGATATTTACAGATTCCCTAACTACTAAGTACCTAGATTGACTGACTAGTCTACTCGAGTTGACCAAGGCCCCAATCATTTGGACTTAGATTTTATTAAATGTTTATTTATTCATTTACTTAAACATTTATAACTGTTTATACAATTATTGTGGTTGATCATATTATGTGATGAACTTATGAAATCAGTATGGATTTCAAATGATTGTAATTACAGGGACAACAAACAGAAGAACTTATGGGTGGTGTAAGGGTAAAAATGCTTAATTATCATTAACAACAGTGTCATATACGGATTAGTATGTGGTGGGACGGTGGCTGGGCGGGCGGTAAGTTCGACCCTACATATGCCCTATTTATAAGCATACTTATTCGGATATTACATGTGGTGTTAATGAGGTTAGGGTCTTTACCAAAGGAGGTTTTCAAATCATTTTCAATTACTAAAACTATATGAACTCACCAACCATGTGTTGACTTGATCATTTTGCATGACTTCTCAGGTGACGAACATGTTAATTAAGAAGTCATTTCTTTTGGACTAGGGCTTCAGATAGAAGACTTAGTATTTTGGACCGGCAAACTTTTGAAGACATCATTACACAATTTATTTTGTATATCTTGTGTAAATACAAGATAGTCATTTTATGATGTTTACAATAGATTTACATTGTTAAATTATAACGGTACTGATGTAATTTAACTTTGTAATTCTATTATCTTAGCATTTCTCATTTATATCATGTGCCATGTAAACAATCTGATCACTTCCGATTATCACTCACGATATCGCGCTCCGGGAACTTTCCGCCCGACGGGGACTCAGATCCTACCCTGCCGGCTCGGGGTGTGACAGATTGGTATCAGAGCCATGGTTATAGAGAAATATAGGTCACTTATTAAAATGGTTTGGCCTAGACTATAACCTAGGGACCCTGCATGTAGAGAAAACATGAATTAGGAAATTACTTGCATACTGTCTTTCATATTTGATCATTGCACTAACCGATAATTTTATTGGTTATGATCAGAATGCCGACGAGAAGACAGCCTCCCTTGTTACCTCTACCACCACAGGACTTGGCTCCACACTCCTCCACACTGTCACCAAATGATTCACCACCACCACCTCCTCCTCCCCCTCCTTCATTGATTACTCAAGCATCTGGTTCAGGCACAACACCGACTCTGGATCCTGCTACTATCGCTCTGGTGACGATACTGAGTAGCCAGATGACAAATCAGATGAAAGAAGCAATACCGGAGATGTTCTTACGTCTTCGTAATGAAATCCTTAACACTGGCAATACATCAGGAGAAGCAGTGGAAATACTGGAGATTCATCTCATTACTCCTACAAGTCCTTTGTAGGATGTAAACCACCTAGTTTTAGTGGGGCTGAAGGTGCCGTTGGATTAATCCAATGGATTGAGAAGATTGAAGCATCCTTGGATCTCTGCAGCTGCCCCAAACACCACAAGGTCCGTTACTCAGCTGGAACATTCAACAAACAGGCTCTGACCTGGTGGAACGGTCAGATTAACGCCCGAGGAAGAGAGGAAGCTATGGCAATGCCATGGGAAGACTTCAAGGCACTGCTGCGAACAGAATTCTGCCCCAAGAATGAGCTACAGAAGTTGGAGGTTGAATTATCCAACCATGTGATGAAGGGGGCTGATCACATGGGGTACACAACTCGTTACCATGAGTTGGTGGCCTTGGTACCTGATATGGTACCAACTCTGGAGAAAAGAATAGACAGATATGTGGGTGGACTCCCCGCCTGCATTCAGGGCATGGTTGTTTCAGCCAACCCTACCACTGTTGAATCTGCAGTGAGATTGTCTGGGAAACTCACTGATCTCATGGTAGCCTCTGGAGTCCTAAAGAAGGAGGCTGAAACCACCAAGAACAAAGCTGAGTCGTCAAAGAAACCCCACCACCATCAGAAGAAGAAACAGAAGACCATCAAGAACTACACGGTGGCTACACCTCTTCAACAAGTAGCAGCAGCACCACCGAACCCCAACCGCAAACCTTACACTGGCACGTTTCCTCTGTGTGCCAAGTGTCGGTATCATCACCTTGCTGACACTCCCTGCAAGCAATGCACGGGATGTGGAAGAAAGGGCCATTGGGTCCAGTACTGCCGGATGACACCCAACCAAGCAGTCAACAATGCTGCTATGGCTCTCCCTCCACCAGCTAATCAGAATAACGGTGGATGCTATAACTGTGGCGAACAAGGCCACTTTGCGAAGAACTGCCCAAAGAAGGCACAACCAGCAATTCAAGCTCCTCGTGGACGAGCCTTTGCCATCGGAGCACCAGCTGCACGCCAGGACCCAAATGTGGTCACTGGTACGTTTCTCTTACATGACTTTTATGCATCTGTTCTATTTGACACTGGTGCGGATCAGAGTTTTATCTCTGCCGATTTTGCATGCCAATTAAATTCTATAGAAGAACAGTTAGACTCCCCTTATGTTATAGAAGTAGCTAACGGGAAACAGATCACAGTTAGTACAGTTTATAGGAACTGCCCATTGACACTTAATGGTCATACATTCACCATCAATTTGATACGGATGGAGTTGGGCAGTTTTGATATCATTGTTGGAATGGATTGGCTTTCCTCTAATCGATTGGAAGTCATTTGTTCTGAAAAGCTGCTTCGAATTCCCTTGCCGCGTGATCGCGTGTTGGAAGTTAAAGGGGATCAAGCGAAACGAAATGTCAAAATCATTTCATGTATAAAAGCGCGTAAGTGTTTACAGAAGCGGTGCGTTGCATTCTTGGCTCATGTGGTGGAAAAGGAGAAGGACAAGAAAAGGATTCAAGATATACCTGTGGTGAAAGAATATCCTGAAGTGTTTCCAGACGACCTACCAGGTTTGCCACCTGTGCGACTGGTAGAGTTTCGTATTGACTTAATTCCTGGAGTAACCCGAGTTGCTAAATCTCCTTACAGGTTAGCACCTTCAGAGATGCAGGAATTGTCTAATCAGTTACAGGAGCTACTTGACAAGGGTTTCATCAGACCGAGCTACTCACCTTGGGGAGCTCCGGTTTTGTTCGTAAAGAAGAAAAACGGATCGTTCAGAATGTGCATAGACTACAGGGAGCTGAACAAACTGACCATCAAGAATCGGTATACGTTACCGAGGATTGATGATATGTTTGACCAACTGCAAGGAGCTCAATACTTCTCAAAGATTGACTTGCGGTCTGGATATCATCAGCTTAGAGTTCAAGATGAAGACATACCAAAAACGGCCTTCCGAACAAGATACAGGCATTATGAATTCATGGTGATGCCTTTCGGATTGACAAATGCACCAGCGGTTTTCATGGACCTCATGAACCGAGTGTGCAAGCTGTACTTGGATCAGTTTGTCATTGTCTTTATTGATGACATACTGGTTTATTCCAAGACCAAAACAGAACATGAGCAACACCTTAAAAAGATCTTGGAGCTGTTGAAGAAAGAACAACTCTATGCTAAATTCTCTAAATGTGAATTCTGGCTAAGAGAATTTCAATTTCTGGGTCATGTAGTCAACAGCGAGGGAATTCATGTAGATCCTGCCAAGATCGAGGCGATAAAGAATTGGGACACTCCGAAGACACCGACGGAGATACGGTCTTTTCTGGATTGGCAGGTTATTACAGAAGATTTATTTCAAACTTATCTAAGATAGCCTTGCCACTCACTAAGTTAACTCAGAAAAGTGAACCGTTTGCCTGGGAGCAGAAACAAGAAGATGCTTTCCAGACTCTGAAGCAGAAACTATGTGATGCTCCAATCCTATCTCTCCCAGAGGGCTGTGATGATTTTGTTGTATACTGTGATGCTTCTCATCAGGGACTTGGTTGTGTGTTAATGCAACGGGACAAAGTCATAGCCTATACATTAAGACAGTTAAAGATTCATGAGAAGAACTACACTACTCATGATCTTGAACTGGGAGCAGTAATCTTCGCCTTGAAGATTTGGAGACATTACTTATATGGCACCCAGTGTACCATATTCACTGATCACAAAAGTCTGCAACACATCTTCGATCAGAAGGAACTCAACATGCGACAACGCCATTGGGTTGAACTTCTGAATGACTATGATTGTGTAATTAAGTACCATCCGGGAAAGGCGAACGTTGTAGCTGATGCCTTGAGCCGGAAGGAACGGGTCAAACCCCTACGTGTTAGAGCAATGGGGATTACCGTGCAGACTAGTTTAAGTGACAATATCATTCAAGCACAACAAGAAGCACTTGACCGAGGTAATTTGAAGAAGGAACTTGATTGCGGAGCAGAGAAACAGTTTGACACGAAACATGATGGAATGATCTACTACCGGGAACGTATATGGATACCGGTGGTAGATGAATTAAGAAGACTGATCTTCGATGAAGCACACAAGACTAAATACTCCGTTCACCCAGGCGCTGATAAAATGTACCAAGACTTGCGTGGATTTTACTGGTGGCCGGGGATGAAGAAAGACATAGCCGAGTATGTTGGTCGGTGTCTGACGTGTGCAAAGGTAAAGGCGGAACACCAGAGACCGTCTTGTCTAATGGAACAGCCTGAGATTCCGCTCTGGAAGTGGGAACAAATAGCTATGGACTTCATTACCAAGCTACCCCGCACTTCCAGTGGTCATGATACAATTTGGGTAATCATTGATCGTTTAACAAAATCTGCTCATTTCTTGCCGATGCGTGAGACTTTCACGATGGATAAACTAGCAAGATTGTACATCAATGAGATAGTGGCACGCCACGGTGTGCCATTGTCTATTATTTCTGATCGAGACAACAGATTTATATCAAGGTTCTGGCAATCACTGCAGGAATCTATAGGGACACGGTTAAATCTGAGTACAGCTTACCACCCACAAACGGATGGTCAAAGCGAACGTACTATTCAAACTCTAGAGGACATGTTATGAACTTGTGTATTGGACTTCGGTGGGAATTGGGACTCCCATTTGCCACTGATCGAGTTCTCCTACAATAACAGTTATCACAGCAGTATCGGGTGTGCACCATTCGAGGCTCTTTATGGTCGGAAATGTCGATCACCGATCTGTTGGACTGAAATTGGAGACAATCGAATAACGGGGCCAGAACTTATTCAGGAAACTACTGATAAGATTGCTCAGATTCAAAGAAGATTACAAGCTACAAGGAGCAGACAAAAGAGCTACGCCGATAAACGACGCAAGCCGTTAGAATTTCAAGTGAGAGACCGTGTAATGCTAAAGGTATCCCCATGGAAAGGCGTTGTACGCTTTGGAAAGAAAGGCAAATTAGCACCAAGATACGTGGAACTGTTCGAAATCGTCGAGCGTATTGGTTCTGTGGCGTATAGGGTGAGATTGCCAGATGAACTCAGTGGTGTGCATGACGTGTTTCACGTCTCAAACTTAAAGAAATGCCTTGCTGACGAATCACTCGTCATCCTGATTGAAGAAATTCAAGTGGATGAACAGTTACATTTCATTAAAGAACCTTTGGAAATTGTGGATCGCAAGGTTAAACAACTAAGGCGAAGCCGTATCCCGATTGTAAAGGTTCGATGGAATTCAAGACGTGGACCCGAGTTTACTTGGGAACGCGAAGATCACATGAAGTCAAAGTATCCCCAATTGTTTGAAGAGGAAGCTGGACCCGATAACAACTCTTAAATTTCGGGACGAAATTTCTCTAACAAGGGGAGACTGTAACATCAGTGCCGAAACCGTCACCGGAACAGTGATCTTAAACAGTAGCATAAACTGTAAGCAGGTACGAATCATATACATTTCAGTACGTTTCAGATTCATATCAATTATCATTATCACTTTGTGTTGTTAGAGAACAAATTCAGAAACATTTAACAGAAACACAGTTCAGAACAATAGTTCTTGAGTTAGATAATTATCTGACAATCCAGAACCACCATGTGATTATTTGTTAGGATTTTATTATGTATAAACGTATGTGAGGCTTTACCGAATAAAACACACGAATGTTGTTATGTGAATGCTAAATCGACGGGTTATTCGTATAGGTGACGATCTGTACGGATATATCTGAAAGTTAAACGTTCTGAATGATATTCTCTAATTAGAAAACAATATTGAAAAGTATAGTTATCATCGTGTTCGTACGGGTGACGATTCGAACGAATACGCGCGACGACCGTACGATTCAATTTAAACAGTTAAATTATATTTTAAATTTAAAATAAGTTGAAGATATAAGTTAATTTATTAGGAATCACAACTTAGAATCATTAGATAAATTCTATTTTTAAAATCGTGTAATTTGTTGCGAAAACAACGCGAAACCGGCACGTTACGCGAAACCGAAAGACCGAGTATTTTCCTAAGTCTTTAGTGAGCCATTAAGGCTCCAACAACCACCACCAATACCCACTCTCCCCCTCATTTTCGTCCACCATCCTTCTCTCTCTAGAAATTGTTTCTCCACCTTCTCTCTAGAAAATCTCATTCGTTTCAAGTCGGATTCGATCAAATTTGGTGTCATTACGGTCCTCTCATCTTAAACATTACAGAAGTACAAGCATTTTGAGTTTCTATCCACGCAATCTAAGGTAAAAGTTCACTTTAAATTCGGTTATTAGAGGGTTTTCTCAAACTTTTGTGGTTTGATATTATGACCGACATTAGGCACTTGGAACACTTAGATCAGGTTATCACATGAGTTAGGAACTGTTAGTGCGAACTTGTAACAGGTTTAACATTCTGGGATGAAGGTGATGGTGCTCAAACCACGACAGGTTCGTGGGATTATAGGCCGAACCTTTCCTCAACAACCGGCCGAACCCCTACCAACTTAGCCGAACCATCTCCTGCTGCAACGAACCCTGCAAGCCCTGAGTCACGAACCCTGCGACCTGCACCGAACCCTGCTGGCCACATGCACCGAACCTGTTAACATAACCACCAGCCGCAACGAACCCTGTGATCACATACAACGAACCCTATTGGTACGAACGAACCTTTGTAGGCGATGAACCCTCTCCAACCGAACCTTGGGATGACGAACCATGGACCAACGAACCCTTCTTCTCCACGAACCTGGAACCAAAAGAATACACAAGGGTCGAACCTTGAGGGTTCGTTGGAACTAAAAGAGGCAGCCGAACCCTAGGACCACTTTTGATGTAGCCGAACCCTTGCATGAAATAACACAGCCGAACCTATGGGTTAAGATTATAGGTTCGCTGCCCTGGACCTCATGCAAAACCTAGAGATCGTTTATTGAAGTTGAGATGGGACTAGGATCAACGAAACTAGTGTTGATGATCTAAGGAATGATTAGTTGTCCACAAAAACCAAAGTAGCATGAGAAGTTAAGCCTATAATGAACATGCATGGGTGTACATGGACAAATCATATATATATATATATATGTGTGCATGAACAAGAAGGAAGCCCTAATCATGCATGCATATATGACTAAATGTTGAACATATAAGATCATTTAATAAATAAAGTAAAATGTTTATAAGTCCATAAGAATCAAGAACACAAGTTGGTAAATCAATTGAGAATCAAAGGTATTTAATTGGGCCAATGTGGGCCCAATAGGGTTTAATTAAGCCCAACATACATTAAGTAATAATGTTTTAACTAAAATGAAGGTGTTACAAATTTATAAAAGATAATTTAATAATTTCTAAAAGTCTTGTTAGTTTGAAATTTATTTATAAATATTATTGGTTTCCTTTTTAAATTAAGTTTTGTTATAAAAGTTAGTTCTAATATCATTAATTTGGGATTTTGTTGTAAAATAAACAATGTAATTGTCTGGATTTTAAACAGGAAACAAAGGAAACTATGCCGAAATTTCGAAAACTGTAAAAGTAAGTATTATAACTAACCATGGGATTTGGGATCATAGAAGGGAGTAATTGAGTTAGATTAGATTCTAGATACACTTAGTACTAAGACACTTAGTGGCACACACAATAAGACCCAACCTTAGGCACAACGACTATTACGTGTACTTATCGTATTCAATTCTTATAAAACAACTCAGGAACCGAAGACACTTAGTCTACAAACAAGAGTGCGCATTCTGTGATAATACATTAGACATCAACACAGGTGAGTTCATTGCCCCTTTTCTAACATTTTTGTTTTAAAACGCGGGGCTGAGAAGCATGCGTAAACTGTTTATTAAATTGTTTACTTAAATGCTTTTAATTTCATATGTTTACATATGTAAATGTTATTCTCGACCATGTCTAGGAAGATTTTATGCAGGTTTACTAACTGATTTACTTATAAATTAAGTGAATAATCGGGTTAAACTAAAACATTTCAACAGATCAAAACATTTCAAAAGAATCAAATCAGACATTTTGACAAAACAAGTGTGGGAGTTCAAGGAATCAAACGAAAACATTTTGACAAATCAAATGGGTGAATTCAATGAATCAAACGAAACATTTTGACGAAACAAGTGTGGGATTTCAATGAATCAAACGAAACAATCTTTGCAAAGACAATATTCAATGTTCTACAAATCAAGTGTTTGTTGAACTATGAATCAAGTGTACATTTGATCAATGAATCTAGTATTCTACGATCAACGAATCAACTACATCTTGTAACAGAATCAGGCGAATCAATAAATCATTTTCAAGGGAAAGCCTGAGAAATATCAGAGATAACATATGCCAAAACAGACGAAACAAAAACCCTACATTTCAAGAAGTCCTAGCTAGACCGTTTGATTTGTAGGTCATATGTTTGAGGATATTTACAGATTCCCTAACTACTAAGTACCTAGATTGACTGACTAGTCTACTCGAGTTGACCAAGGCCCCAATCATTTGGACTTAGATTTTATTAAATGTTTATTTATTCATTTACTTAAACATTTATAACTGTTTATACAATTACTGTGGTTGATCATATTATGTGATGAACTTATGAAATCAGTATGGATTTCAAATGATTGTAATTACAGGGACAACAAACAGAAGAACTTATGGGTGGTGTAAGGGTAAAAATGCTTAATTATCATTAACAACAGTGTCATATACGGATTAGTATGTGGTGGGACGGTGGCTGGGCGGGAAGTAAGTTCGACCCTACATATGCCCAATATATAAGCATACCGATTCGGATATTACATGTGGTGTTAATAAGGTTAGGGTCTTTACCAAAGGAGGTTTTCAAATCATTTTCAATTACTAAAACTATATGAACTCACCAACCATGTGTTGACTTGATCATTTTGCATGACTTCTCAGGTGACGAACAGGTTAATTAAGAAGTCATTTCTTTTGGACTAGGGCTTCAGATAGAAGACTTAGTATTTTGGACCGTCATACTTTTGAAGACATCATTACACAATTTATTTTGTATATCTTGTGTAAATACAAGATAGTCATTTTATGATGTTTACAATAGATTTACATTATTAAATTATAACGGTACTGATGTAATTTAACTTTGTAATTCTATTATCTTAGCATTTCTCATTTATATCATGTGCCATGTAAACAATCTGATCACTTCCGATTATCACTCACTATATCGCGCTCCGGGACCTTTTCACCCGACGGGGACTCCGATCCTACCCCGCCGGCTCGGGGTGTGACAACACCCATCCTCGTTGAACCCACATCCACCTCTTCTTTCACACCTGTACAGGTACCGGCCAAAAGAAAAGCCTCTTCCAAAGCCTCTAAACCTAAAAAGCCCAAAAAGAATGTTCAAGAAGATGAGATCACTGAACATGTCTCTGCCCCCACTGGGCAATTGATACATCTGTTCCATCCTCACAGATGAATCAAGCATCTCCACCCCACCTAGCTCCTCATCAATCCTCTCAACAGGATGATGTTGTACTCCAAAGGGAACCCTCCCTAACAACTGAAATGTCACTTGACACTCAGATATGTTTCTTCTCCACTTATAGCTCTTAACTCTCCTACCCACGTTCTCCATGAGATTGATTCTGTGTTTGAGCAACTTGGTTCTCCTCCCCCTTCTTCAATAAAGGAACAACCACATAAAACCTTTGCTCACACTCATCAATCTCCTACCCATGGAGAAGAGGATGAGAACAGGATGTCCATAAAAATTCTAGCCATAAAAATCCCACTGAAACTAATGTTGAAAAACTGGAGGAAACACACTTGGAAAGTGATCACAATAATAATTCTTCTGAACAAACCAAGATTGCTCCAACCTTGAGCTCTACTCGAAGTTCGGAAGGTACAATTCTTCTTGAAACCTCTGATAATCATGTTGTCTGCCTTGACAAAGGAAAGAGGCCCATGGTTGACATCAGATTCCCTCCTTCTCATCCTCAGCCACCCTATCCAATAATGAAGGCAAATAAGCCTTTCATCCCTAACTATTCCTCTCTATCTCCTGCTTGTCTAAAGTGTTTCAAGTACAATCACACTACTGAAAACTGTTGGACAAAAACTCCTTTAGAGAAAGCTAGAGATAAAGCTGAACATGTTTCGTCATCTAAAGGGAACCTCCCTAATAAAATGAAGAAATCAAAGAAGACTAATAGATCTTCAGCTAACAGTTTAATAAGATCTAACTCCCTTCAATCTCTCCGCTTGTCTTCTCCTCCACCTGCTTCTCCCGGACCATCCATCCTTGGAACACCACCTTCTTATCCCATGGTGACTCCAGCTGCACATTCTCCAGCTGATGTGAACCCTCCTTCTGTGGATTTGCAAATCAATATCTTGCATCAAAATCAGCAACAGCTGATACTGATGATGCAGAAATTGATGAATAATACTCAGCAAAACAAATAAGCATATCCCTTTTCTTCTAAAAATAAAATAAGACCCATATCTAACCTATTGCATTTAATCCTCATGTGTAGAGACCTTTTTCAAACCAAAATCATCTATGGTATGTGGACAGTGGAGGCTCTAGGCACATGACAGGATGCAGATCCATCTTAAATAACTTCATTACAAAGAATGGAAGGTCTGTTTCATTTGAAAATAATGCAAAAGGTTAGATAGTAGGGTCTTGTTCTATCCTGAGTGGAAAACTACGCTTTAAAGATATAAGCTTGGTTGAAAATCTCAAGTTTAATCTCTTGAGTGTTTCTCAACTAGCTGAGAAGAACTTTAGTTCAGTTTTCACCAAGGACAGTTGCAAAATTCTTTCTCCTGAAATAAACAGTATGGGCTCAGACCTTGTCAATCATATCCTCACATTCTCCCATCACAACCTCGTCAGCACCTGCACCCATATCCTCACCTTCGCCCGCCTTACTCGTCTCCACCATGCTAGCCGTGTTCGCCACCGACGCATCGGATGCGTCCTCAACATCCCCGGTTAAGTTGGTTAGGATCTTGTCCCAATCCGAAAACTCCTTCGCTCACAGGGTTGCTCTCTCTTGCTTGGCTTTTTCCGCCATCTGAAATTTGGCCTTGAGGATAGCAATGACAGCAGACTTCTTGGTGCGCTCTATAATATCCTTGATCTTTAGCCTATGGGAAGCTTCACTATCCTTGACCTGTTTCTTCAACTTCTGAGCTTCCTTCTCATAATGACCGACCTTGACAGCAACAATCTTTTTCTGATCCTCCAGATCTTCAATTTGTTTGTCAAAAACCTCCTTATCAGTAGCAACCTTGATGGCAGGCTGCAGAAGTAGGGATATGTCAGGATTTGATAAAAATGCAACAAAGATATCCTGAAAATAACCTTTTGGAGAAGATCAGTAACAGGGAATCGGGAATGTCATCCACATTGATGGGCTCGACAGCCTTTCGCTTCTTGGAGACCTTTGAAGAGAGGCTATGCATTATCCTAGATTTGGGGGCAACAAGGCTCGCCTTCTACTTCTTGATGGTAAGGAAACCACTAAGATCCTCGAGGTCAAATGCGGATTCTAAAAACAACAAACATGTAACACCCTGATCGATGGTGGAAACGTCGGGATGCCACGATGGATGTGTAGATTGTTCTCAAGCTCATGGGCATTGTTATGCGCTAAAATTTTACACGGGATATTTCAGGATAACGGATATTTAGGGATATATAACTGACTTTTTATTATCTATGTTTATTCCTAATATGGTTTACAAGATTTCAGGAAGTGATAGATTGTTATAAAGCTCACCAAAAGTCACGAAATGGTACTCCAACTGATTTATCTTGGAACGCGGCAACAAAGAGAGATTGACGCCATTATTTTGAACAAGTCTCCCATGTTTGGAAGGTGCCAGAATATGCGCAACGGTCTTTTAAACGCTGTTGTTACCATGTTTGTTAAATTTTCAAATATATACCGCAACAATTTATCGATAGAGGACACAGGAAATACACTGATACTCACAGAAGCTCAATTACGCACTTAGCATCTATCATATTGTGCCCTTTCGCTGTATTGTAATTGTTTTTTAATAAGAAAACTAGGCAGAGTGACAATTGTCACCTCCCGAGGTTTTCATGACGGCAATCCTAAGGGATTAAGGGCTTTTCCTCGTACAAATCTCGTGTGTTTGGCTATTTTTCTATTTCATATTCTAAAATATCTCTATGGATCGTCAGGGATATTCTGATCACAAATTCTATATACTTGATATATTTAATTATAAAACACAAGACCCCGCTTTTCTAATTCAGTTTTGCTAAGAATTAAGCTTGTTAATTTTTACTCGAAACAGGCAGAATCATCACATAACAATTAATGAAAATAAAGTATTTACACAAAAATCATGTTCTTCATGATTCAATTACAATGATTACTCAAAAGATCTAGCTAAATTAACTAAACCCTAATCTTCATTGATCCAGTTACTTTAGCTAAGTCTGAGATCCTATGTGATGGATCCAAAAGGTGTATAGCTACATTGCTCTACATACTTCTCTTCATTTCTTGAAACATGTAGAAAACCAAGTGTCAACTACGGAGATAGTTGGTGAGTAATCATAAGTTTTAATTATTCCAAAAACATTTATAAAAGTTTTAAGAATAACGTGTGTGAACCTGTAAAACAATACCAATCTGTATAACCACAACAAGAACACATCAAGTCAAATAAGTCAATTAATCCAAATATTCACAAGTAATCATCCAAATACATTCAATCAGTCTCAATCAATCATATCAAATCAGCAACCATCAATCACCACAATATTCTCAATATAATATACCGCAGAGGACCTCAATCAACTCAAACAACGATGGAATCATCGCGGAGGACCGCAGTCAACTCAATCAACGATATTTCTAACAATAATAATTATCAAGGTTGTGCACCACGGAGGACCGAAGTCAACTCAATCAACAGTGGATCACCGCGGAGGACTGAATTCAACTCAATCTACAATGACTCACTCAAGTATATCATCCCATAATCACAATTCATCTCAATAATAATATCTTAATAATAATCCCTGTTCCACACTTGTTATATCAAAATCAAGTTTATTTTGGTATACATGTTTCACCCCCGAGTTTAAAATCAAAAAAGATAAAAAAAGGGGGTTATGAGAACTCACCTTGATGTCTTAAGATTCAGTGTTTTGTAGAACGCGCGCTCACGTAGATGGAATCAATAACGACTCAACAACCTGTGTTACATGCGTTTCATTCTCATGAATATATGTATATTTTATTATCATGTAATGTTCGTCATGTTTAAATTTTTTGTTTTTAACACATTTCATTACGTACCTAGGATTATTTAAGTTATAATGAAACCCTTGAAATTATATAAGTTATCACCATTTAAATATGAAGTTTTAAAACTTGTTAGTTTTAAATAGATAATGATGATAAACAAAGTATAGAATTTTGCATATACACCTATAGATACATATTCCAAAAAGTGGTAACCTTATACGTACACATATTTATACATACATGCATGCATGTTTATTTAAGTTAATACCATAACTTAAGTGGTTAAAATTTAATTAAGTTTAAGAAAATCATACTTATGTTATTCACATAAAAAGTGCAAATTATGTAAATGCATAAGTGAATGTATATATATATATTATGAAAATAATGACAAGTTAGATTATACACTTGCATGCATGGTAATATACAATCACAATTTTTAGATTAATTATTATCAAGTTTGTACGCATCCATCATTTACTTAGTATTTCCTAATCTATGGCCATCGAATCTAACAACTTCGACAAGTAATATCGAGAATAATTTCTAAAACCAGCTAATCGAACTTATTAAATTCGTTGATGTTAATATTGACTATGAAGCTACCATCGAGACTATCAATCTCGATCGCTTAATATCGACAACATCAAGTCCATTATCGATGACAGATTCGATGGAGTGGTAATGTCAGACAACTAATATCGACCATCTTAATATCGATGGCCAACATCGAAGGGGACTAGTTCCGACAACAGTTAATATCGAGAGAGATTAATATCGATGGCTCATGCTAGTGTCGACACCCATAGTGTCGATATTCTCGATCTCGATAGCACTGTATCTCATCTTCAAGAGCTAGATATTCCAACTAGTTGCAAGTGTATCTATGGCTCCATACTACTCACACCCACGTGTTTTAGGGTTTTCAATGATGGAGAATCGTTTAAAAGATGAGAGGTCCAACCGGTTTACATTTTTGAACAAAAACTCAAAAGAACTCGAGAATCTACCTTGAAATCGTGTTTGTAAGCTTAAGATCTTCCTGGGTTTGTAAAGTACTCGTGTGGAGAAATATTTTGAGACCAAAATTAATGAAAATGGTGAAGAATGAAGAACTCTCTCTCTAGAATTTCTAGAGAGAGAAAGTGACGGCAGAAAAAGTTTAGAGAGAGAAAAGAAGTGGAGAAATGAGGAAGAAAGGGTGATCCAACCCTTTTATACCCCGTATCAATCCCGCTTGCTCGGTTACGTTTACTTATGCATTAACACGTTTTAATTTGCTCGGTTTTTACTATATTATCTTTATATTACGAAATGTTTAGTAAAATGATTTCGTTCAATAACATGATTTTATTTAAATCCATTTAAGGTAATAATTACTAATAAACGTTTTAAATTCTTTTTATTAATTTAAATATTGTAAATATTATTTTAGTTATCTCGTTGAAACACGTTGCTTACGTATGAATTCGTAAAGAACGTCACCTTTTAGAATTCAACGTTCGCATCGTATTTCAAATCGATTTACGATTTCTGAAATATCATTTCAGAATATTATTCTCAATAACTTTATACATGTGAATCGTCACCGACGCAAATACTTTATCAAGCTAACGTGTCTGAACTAACATTCGCGTTTAATTTACATTCGTGACCTCACCATCGCATCAATACTTCCAGTATCATTTCCATTATTTTAATTAAATATATTTATTTATTATCAATTTCCCAATCCTCAACCCCAGTAAATCATATCACTGACACATCCATGATAGACCAAAATAAGTTTATGTATAGGGCATACGTAGGAGTCGGTCGCAACATATCCAGCCGCCGTCCCACCACCATTTCGACAAACCATGACCAAGTGTCCTTGACTATATTTAGTGACCAAACCATAACCTTTAACAACTCTCACACACCTCAGATTCTCCTCACCAAATCCTCAACATTGACATACTCTTGATAAACCAAAAAAAGTTTATGTATATTATTCATATGTTCTCATCATAGTATACCAAATATTAATATCATCAACAAATCCATAATCATCAAATTATTAACAGGTTATATCAGTACAAGTATTTATGTAAGGACATGCCTGAAATACAGTGATGTTACAAAGCAGAATGAAACAGCAAGAATAAAATAAAATCGACTAAACTACAAAAATGAAAAACAATAAACCTGAAGTCATTTGAGCGTGAGACTGTTTGGAAGATGCACTTTGATCTTGGAATATGTTGGGGATATCATCTCTGAAGGAAACACCAAATTTCCTTTCCCTCACCTCAATCCACAACAGGGCCTGGCTTTTTTGCTCAGTACCTCTATCTTCTGCAACCAACCACTCGAAATTCGGCGCTGACAAGAAAGTACAGAAAAAAATAAGCTATTAATCGATTAAAGGTTATAAAAGAACAAGTAAACCTAGAAGTCCTACGCTTTAACAACCAACTTACACGAAGAGACTTCCCTTCAGGGATAGAACTTCTCCTAACAAAGAAAATTTTATTCCGCCATTCTTCCTCATTCATATTTATCCCGGGGACTAGAATGGGGGCATTGCTTTCCTTTGAAGTAGAAATCAGGAGTAACCATGAGTACAGAGTTGGAAGACATGAGAAATTTCGGGGACTCCAATCCTTAGACCATATTTATGATTCAATTTATGAAGGGTAGTGTTTCGGGTAAAAAGTAACAAATATAATTTTTAGCAAAACTGAATTAGAAAAGTGGGGTACTGTGTTTTCCAATCAAAGATATTAAATATACGTAAACTGTAACAGAAATATCCCGGAGGATCCCTCGGGATATTCCAGAATATGAAATAGAAAAACAGCCAAACAAATGAGATTTATATGAGGAAAAGCCCTTAATCCATTAGGATTGCCGGCATAAAAACCTCGGGAGGTGACAATCGTCTCTCTGCCTAGTTTATTATCAACAAACCAATTCAATTACAGAGAAAGAGCGCAATATGATCGATGCTAGTAGTGCTTATGGACTCGTACAGATGCTAAGTGAACTGTGTGTCCCTAAAACCGATCAATGCCTCGGTATTTATACAAAGAAATTACGAATAAACTACAAAGAACTATCAAAGTAGCCGTTGCGAATATTTTGGCCACTTTCCATACGTGGGTGACTTATTTAAATTAATGGCGTGGAATCCTCAATGTTTCCGTGGTTCTTGATCATTCCGTTAGAATATGCCATGACTCCTTCCGTGATTAATGCTTGTTAATAAGTCAACCTGTCATGCCCACAAATCTCAGAAACTATATTAGGAATAAACAGAGATATTGGTTAGTCATAAATATATTCTAAAATATCCCTAAATATCCCTGATCCTGAAATATTCCGGGTGATTTTTAGCGCAAAACAGGTAGCAAGCAAGCGCCAACCCATTGGCATCAACTGAGGGTAACAGAGGCGAGTGATACAAAAAAACTCAGAGATCAATGGAGGAAAAGGAAAAGACAAAACCAAGGAAAATGGATACTTTGGAAAACAGACACATGGAGTAGAACTGTGGTCTGCTTTGAGAGCGTGATCAAAGCGACGGAAGATTGCCTCCTCAGGGAAAGCTCGGGACAGTTGCATGGAATCAATGTGGTCATCATCGAAGACACAAATATTCTGCTCTACATCAGAATATTTTTTTTGAAGAACTCATCGGATTCGGAAGAGGAAGAAGAATGCGACATTCTATAAAACTGAAATGAAAAAAAAAAAAGAGGAAGGAAACCAAGAACTTACCGGAGAAACGATCGAGAGAGAAAAGTGTGATATATAAGAAATGACAAGTGATCATTATATCTGCAAAAACTACTATCATAGATAACCGTTATCCCAATCGTAACCATCCAAATAATCAAGATGTCGTTCGTTTTAAAATTCAAAATTCGAATTTTTACAACTATAACCTAATAACTTTAAAAATTGGGGGCAACTGTTGTGCGCTAAAAATCACCAGAAATATTTCAGGATCAGGGATATTTAGGAATATTTAGGGATATTTCAGGATCACGGATGGAGTCATAGCATATTCCACCGGAATGATCAAGAACCGCGACAACATTGAGGATTCCACGCCCTTAATTTGAATAAGTCACCCACGTATGGAAGGTGGCCAAAATATTCGCAACGGCTACTTTGATCGTTCTTTGTAGTTTATTTGTAATTTTTTTGTATAAATACCAAGGCATTGATCGATTTTAGGGACACGCAATTCACTTAGCATCTGTACGAGTCCACAAACACTACTAGCATCGATCATATTTCGCTCTTTCTTTGTAATTGAATTTGTTTGCTGATAATAAACTAGGCAGAGTGACGGTTGTCACCTCTCGAGGTTTTATGCCGGCAATCCTAATGGATTAAGGGCTTTCCTCGTATAAATCTCTTGTGTTGGGCTGTTTTTGTATTTCATGTTCTGGAATATCCTCAAGGATCCTCAGGGATATTTATGTTACAATTTATGTATATTTAATATCTTTGATTGTAAAACACAATACCCCAATTTTCTAATTCGGTTTTGCTAAAAATTATATTTGATAATTTTTACCCGAAACAATAACCATAATCAATTTCAAATTTTTGAAATTCAAATTTTTACAGATGTCATACACTAACTATAAAAATTAGGGGCAATTGTTGAGCACCAAAAATCACTCAGAATATTTCAGGATCTAGGATATTTATGGATATTTAAGGATATAATTATTTCCGACTCATATCTTTGTTTATTCCTGATTTAATGTTAAGATTATATGTCATACAGGTCTACAACTTAAGAAGCTATAATCATGAGAGAAGTCAGCAAGCATTCAAATAAAGAACATGGACTACGGGGACCGCGAGGACTCAATGGCACGATTTTTGAATAGGTCACCTACAAAAGGAATGATTCCGAAATAACCGCAACAACTATAATGATCGTTCATTGTAATTTTGTAGCATACATACCGAGGCAATGATCGATAATAGGGGACACAACACACTTAGCAGTTATACGAGATTACTTGCACTACTAGCATCGATCCTATTGCTCTTTTTCTTTGTATTTCATTTGAATTCATATTAATAAACTAGGCAGAGATGGTTTGATTCTTATAATAAACTACTAGCATCGATCCTATTGCGCTCTTTCTTTGTAATTCATTTGAATTCATATTAATAAACTACGAGATTACCACGGTGTTTATTCCAATCAAACCATCTCGTATCATATTATATTCATTCAATTGCAATAAACACCGTGGTTCAGTCTAGTTATAATTTCAAACTAACTTCCCCATGGTTTATGCTTAATAATCACATGCTCTCATCAATATATTCCAATTAACATATCATCAATCAAATCCAAAATATCGAATTATCATAACAGGTTCTATCAATACAAATGTTTATGTAAAGACAATACCTGCAAAAACAGTGATGTTACAGTCTCCCCTAGTTAAGGGAATTTCGTCTCGAAATTCAACTTGGAGGAATTGTAGTGAATAAGTACGGGTACTTAAGCATCATCTGATCTTCTCTTTCCCAGGTGAACTCTGGACCACGCTTCAATTCCCATCGTACTTTGACAATTGGGATCCGGCTGCGCTTGAATTTCTTAACCTCACGGTCCATTATCTCGACTGGTTTTTTTAATAAAGTGCATAGTATCGTCGATGCATATATCATCGAGCGGTGCTTGAAGATCTTGATCGGCTAAGCATTTCTTCAAACTTGACACATGAAAGGTCGGATGCACGTTACTAAGTTCAGGAGGGAGTTCTGATTTGTAGGCAACGTTCCTGATTCGTTCAAGAATCTTAAAAGGGCCACCATAACATGGAGCAAGCTTACCCTTCTTCCCGAATAGTACCACTCCCTTCCATGGTGATACCTTAAGTAATACCGTATCAACATGAAAGTCTAAAGGTTTACGACATTTATCTGCGTAAATCTTCTGTCGGCTACAAGCAGCTCACAAATTGTCGCGGATCTGGTGAATATTGTCAGTCGTTTCTTGAATAATCTCGGGACCTGTGATCTGCAATTCGCCGATCTCAGTTCGACAGATAGATGACCGAAATTTTCTACCATATAGAGCTTCAAATTGTGCCATACCAATGCTTGCGTGATAACTATTTTTATACGAGAACTCGACTAAATGTAAGTGGCTATCCCAGTTGCCATAGAAATCGATGACACAAGCTCTTAGCATATCTTCAAGTGTCTGGATCGTTCCCAAAATCGTGCCGTGAAAGGAGCATCACGATCCGATATTACACTTAAGGGAATTCCATATCAGCTAAGAATCTCATCTACATAGATACGAGCTAATTTTCGCACGGGGTACGTTTCACGTATCAATAGGAAATCAGCTGATTTAGGTAACCTATGAATTATCACCCACATGCTATCGTGACCATTTGCGGTTCGTGGGAGTTTGGTAATAAAATCCATGGATATATTCTCCCACTTCCACATGGGTATTTTTGGCTGCACTAATAATCTCGAAGGTCGCTAATTTTCACCCTTGACTTTTGCACAATTAAGGCATTTGGCTACATACTTAGCTATATCCTTCTTCTTTCCAGGCCACCAGTACAAGACTCTAAGGTCTTGGTACATCTTGTTAGCACCTGGATGAATTGAGTAACAAGACTTATGTGTTTCATTCATAATCTTCATCCTAAGCTCATCTCTGTTCGGTATCCACAACATATTCAAGTAATACATCAACCCATCATCCTTAGTTTCCGATTATAGTTCGGCCCCACAAGACATCTCATCATGTAGGCTGCCATGAGCCAATGAGGTTTGTTGGGCTAATAGAACATCATTATGGAGATTTGTGTGCACTCAGACACTATGGATTTGAACATGACTCTTGCGACTAAGCGCATCTGCTACTAAATTCGCTTTACCAGGATGATAGCGAATTTCATAGTCATAATCATTTAATAGTTCAACGCATCTCCGTTGTCACATATTAAGTTCCTTCTGGTTCAGAATATGTTGCAAACTTTTGTGATCTAAATACTACACACTTAGAACCATAAAGATAATGTCTTCATATCTTAAAAGCAAACACAACTGCGCCAAGTTCCACATCCTGTGTAGTTTAGTTCTTCTCGTGGATTTTTAACTGTCTTGATGAATATACCACAACCTTTCATCGTTGCATGAGAACACAACCGAGACCTTTGTTGGACACATCACAGTAAACCACAAAATCATCATTTCCATCAGGCTGTGTCAAGATAGGAGCATCACAAAGTTTCTGCTTCAATGTCTAAAATGCCTCTTCTTGCTTTGGTCCCCATTTATATGGTCTATCCTTTTGGGTCAAGGAAGTAAGGGTAATAACAATCCTGGAGAAATTTGAGATAAAACGCTGATAGTAACCGACAAGTCCAACAAATGAACAAATCTTCGTTGGTGTCTTCGGTGTACTCCAATTTTTCACTGCTTCAGTCTTTGCAGGAACCATGTGAACACCCTTCTCATTGACTATGTATCCCAAGAATTGAACTTACTTAAGCCAAAATTCACATTTAGAGAATTTGGCGTACAATTGTTCTTTTCTTAAGATCTCCAAACTGAACTTAAGGTGTTGTTCATGTTCTTCTTTGCTATTGGAGTATATCAATATATCATCTATGAACACAATGACAAATTTATCCAAGTATGGCATGCAAACACAGTTCATGAGATCCATGAAAACCGCAGGTGCATTGGTAAGGCCAAAGGGCATTACCAAAAACTCGTAATGACCATATCTGGTTCTGAAAGATGTCTTGGGAATATCATCATCATGTACACGAAGTTGATGATACCCATACCTAAGGTCCATCTTCGAAAACCATGCCGAGCCTTGAAGTTAATCGAAAAGATCATTGATGCGCGACAGCGAGTATCGATTCTTAATGTTCAGCTTATTCAACTCGCGGTAATCAAATGCACATCCGGAATGACTCGTCCTTCTTTTTGACAAATAGTACCGGTGCACCCCACGGCGAATGGCTCGGGCGAATGAATCCTTTATCCGACAGTTCATGTATTTGATTCGCCAATTCTTGTAACTTCGAAGGCGCAATTCTTTAAGGAGATTTGGCGACTGTGTTCGTACAAGGTACTAAGTCAATTCAAAACTCTACTTGATGCTCTCATCGAATCCCATACAAATCGTTCGGAAATAATTCTCGAAAATCTCTTATAACTGGAACCTCTTGTAAGCTCTTCTTCTGCTCCTTTTTCTCAATTACGTGTGCTAGAAACGCTACGCATTTCTTCCTAAGGTACTTTTGGGCTTTGGTATACTACATCAGCCTATGACCTTTACTATGGGTTTCCCCAAAGACTCTTAAAGTTTCACCCGAAGGTAAGGGAATACGAATATATTTTTCATGACAAACTATTTCCGCTTTGTGGGTGGCTAACCAATCCATGCCTATAATAACATTAAAGATACCAAGATGCATAGGTATAAGATCAATTGGGAAAATGTGATCAGTTAAGTTCACATACATCCAATTATAATAGTAAATAGTGTTACCGTTTGCCATTTCTACGTTAAACTATTTGTCTAATTTAGTACGTGCTCTACCAAGTATACATTCAAGCTCATGTGAAATAAAACTCCTATCAGCACCAGAATCAAATAAGATAGATGCGTAAGAGTTATTAATCAGAAACGTATGGTTAACGACATCCAGGTTGGCTTGAGCTGCTGGAGCATTCAATTGAAAAGCTCTGCCTCTTGCCATCCTCTGTTTGTTCACAGTCAGTTTTGGGCATTGGTTTCTGAAATGACCAACATCACCACACTAATAACATCCTCTCTCCTGTGTAGGTGCTTGACATTCGGGTACAGCTTGAAGTGGTTGTGCATGCGGAGCAGGTAGGGCAAATGGTGCAGGTTGCATCCGTTGTGCCTGCTGGGCACTTCTACATACATTGACAAAATTTCCATACTTACCGCAGTTGTTGCAAATGCAACATGGTAAGTTAGATGCATGATGATATCGGTGGACATTACATTGCGAAATGGCTCCAACAAAATTTCTGATGTTGGAGTTGCTGGTTGACTATTGAGTAGCCTGGGCAACCGGAGAAGTCATAGAAAAAATTGTCATTTTCTTTTGATTGTTGTTTTTAGATGAATTAGCTGGTTCAGTCTTGAGTTCAATTGAAGTCTCCTTTGCAGCTGTCTTTGTGTCAGTCTTATTGGTTCCCTTCCGTGTGAGTGTTCCTGCTTTCACATGATTATCTGTCAATGTTGCAGATATGCGGATCGCAGCTTCCAGTATGGTAGGGTTGCTACTAAAGACAGTGTCTTGAATCTTCATAGACAAACCATCTATGTACTTTTCTATTGCTCTGTCCAATGGTGTCACCAGACGAGGTACTAGTAAACTTAACTCATGAAAGCAAGAATTGTAGATCAAGTTCTCCCCGCTATGTTGTTTGAGTTCCCAGAACTCAGCTATAAGTTTCCTCATCTCACTGCGAGGACAGAACTCTGTGGTCATCACATCTATAACTTCAGTCCAGGTCAGTGCTAGGGCTGCATCAACTCCCCTAGTTCGCTTCTCCGCGTTCCACCAAGTTAGCGCTCTCTTTTGGAAAACACTGGTGGCATAACGTACCTTCAGTTTTTCAGGGCAGTCACTATTAATGAAGGTGTTCTCTATACTCTCAAACCACTGCAGCAGACCAGTGGCTCCCTTAGCACCCATGAATTTTGTCGGGTTACAGGAGTTAAAGTGCTTAAAAGTGCAAACAGGTGGGCACCCCTGTTTTGATTGAGAGTCTGTTTGGCTTGATTCAGTTGAGTCACCAACCTAGTAATGAGGTTTGCTAACTCTTGCATGCCGGTATTGGCATTATTGTTGTTATTACCATCATTGTTGTTGTTTGTATTATCTTCGTTGTGACGGCACGGCGACATGTTTATGAAGATGTTTAGAAACATATTACTATCGTTTACAACGTAAGTCATACAAACTAAGGTCAAATGAGTTCATTTTAACAGTTAGGATTACATATATGTAACTATACTTGTCTCCTATTTGTTTTGAACTCATAATAAGGCAATAGTTCCTAATGTTATACTAAAGCATCCTTCTTAGGTCATATCTATTTACTAACTAAACATTCCTAAATTTCAACCATTTTCCACCCAATACTAACACTAGCAACATCCCGATGCAACGGAACAAGTTTAAATATAGGGCATACGTAGATTTGACTGCAGTCGCATCATCCGGCATCCCATCACTGTTGCAATGCACCATGATTATGCCCTTGTTAGGAATTAGGGTATAAATAAGTTTTCCCAAGTGTTCTACTTCATAACCTTACCCTAGGAGGATAATTATGAGTGAAGTAATTTCAAATGCCTCTAACATCTAGGTTCGCTTAATGTATAAGTTCACCAGATATTTAAGCTCTCCTAATGTCTAAGTTTACTATAAAGTTCATTCCATCACTAAGTGTCTATGTCATCATCAATAAGGGTTCATATTATCACTAAGTGCCCATATTGTCATAAGTGTTCATATCTTCCCTTAAATATATGTCCAAAAATGAGTATTCATAAATATGCATATCCGTGTTTTCCAAATAAGTTCATCCAATCATTCTCAGTAATCAATTTCCAGCCACATATTCCATCAACCATTTCCAACATATCCTAGTAATATCCTAAATTCCCGACACTAACAGACCCCCAGTATACCACAAATGGTCTGTGTATAGGGCATACATTGGAATCGGTTGCAACCTATCCAGCCGCCAGCCCACCACCTTTGTGATATACCACGAGTGTGTCCTTGTCTGGTGATCAAGAATCAATCAATCCTAAACAAATATTTCCCTAAACAATTATCTCCTTATTCCTCAACACTGACATCCACCCAATGTATTGTAAATGGAATATGTATAGGGCATACGTAGAAGTCAGTCGCAACTGCTTTAGCCGCCAACCCACCACTTTTACAATACATCACGAGTATGTCCTTGTCAAGTAGTCTGGGCACTAACCATCATATAAAGCAGCAATTAACAGCTAGTATATGTGATAGATAATATGTATATATATATATATATATATATCAGGATTGCAACTAACATGTAATAAACATACAAGCACAGAATCCTTAACATAGTAACTCATGTATGAATTACTTTATACTAGGGTATCCTATGGTTATAGACTAGGTCATCCATTTCTAGTAACCTAATTCCTTATAAACCAAGCTGTGATACCAATCTGTAACACCCCGATCGATGGCAGAAATGTAGGGATGCCACGAGGGATGTGTAGATTGTTCACAAGCTCATGGGCATCTAAAGTATCTTCACATAACATTTAGTTCAATTAAAGTAATTACACAAAAATCATGTTCGTCATTATTAGAATACAATGATTACTCAAAATATATAGCTAAAATAACTAAACCCTAATCTTCATTGATCCAGTTAATTTAGCTAAGTCAGAGATCCTATGTGACGATGTCCAAAAGATGTAGAGCTACCCTGCTCTACCTACTTCTTCTCGTTTCCTCAAACATGTAGAAAATCAAGTGTCAACTATGGGAGTAGTTGGTGAGTAATCATAAGTTTTATACTCTTCAATAATGTTTATAAATGTTTTAAGAATAACACGTCAGAACCTGTAAAGTAATATCAATTTGTATTCACAAACAAACACACAAGTCAAATGATCCAAATAATCATAAGTAATCATTCAAATACATTCAGTCAATCTCAACCAATCATATCCAATCATCAACCATCAATCACCGAAATATTCTCAGTATAATATACCTTGGAGGACCTCAGCCAACTCAATCAACGGTGGAATCATCGCGTACCCTGCTCTACCTACTTCTTCTCGTTTCCTCAAACATGTAGAAAATCAAGTGTCAACTATGGGAGTAGTTGGTGAGTAATCATAAGTTTTATACTCTTCAATAATGTTTATAAAAGTTTTAAGAATAACACATCTGAACCTGTAAAGTAATATCAATTTGTATTCACAAACAAACACACAAGTCAAATAATCCAAATAATCATAAGTAATCATTCAAATACATTCAGTCAATCTCAACCAATCATATCCAATCATCAACCATCAATCACCGCAATATTCTCAATATAATATACCTTGGAGGACGTCAGCCAACTCAATCAACGGTGGAATCATCGCGATGGATCGCAGTCAACCCTATCAACGATATTTGTAATAATCATAAGTATCCATATTGGACACCACAGAGGACCAAAGTCAACTCAATCAACAGTTGAATCACCGCGGAGGACCGAAGTCAACTCAATCAACAACAATTCAATCATCACGGAGGACTGAAGTCAACTCAATCAACAACGACTCACTCAAAGTGTATCATCCCATATTCACAATACATCTCAATAATAAGGTCTCAATAATGATTCCGGTTCCACACTTGCTATACAAAATCAGATTTATTTTGGTATACATGTTTCACCTTGATGTATTATGTCTTATAGTTTAAGATTTGTAGAATGCTTGTTCAGGTTGGTGGAATCAACGGTGACTCAACAACCTGTGTTTTATATGTTTCATGTTTATAAGTGTATGTGTTTTCCGTTAGTTGTGTTTAAATTCTAGTTTAACACATGCCTTTATTTACTTAGAATTATTTAGGCTATAATAAAACCCCTATGTATCTTTGTTAGTTATAATCATCAAAATGTAAGTTTAAAACTTATTACTTTTAAATAATCAATGATGACTTTCATTTAAATATATATATATAGATTAGAAAGGTGGTACCTTCCTTAAACATACATAATTACATGCATGCATAAGTCCATGCATGTGTTAATTGAGTTAACCATTTCAACTTAAATTCTTAAAACTTAATTAAGTTTAAAGCAATAATATTTATTTTATTCGCACAAAAGTCCCAATTGTGTACATTCATATGTGTATGTAGATAGTATAAGAAAGATGGAAACTTTCATGCAAGTATCTCTTTAAGTTAGTCGTTTTTATGTGTGTATGTATCTATCATCGATACTAAGGGACCAAACACCACCATCATAGAACATAACCAAAATCATCTGGATCATATCGACCATAAACCACCATCGAGATTGTCAATCTCGATGGCGAATATTGATGACCAAGGATGTTCAGTATTGACGAGATCAATTTCGATGGAACAAAATCGATGGCTAGTGTTGATACTAACATGGTCGACTAAGCTAAGTTCGATGGCTGCTATACACTGTTGATATTAACATTCTCACCTATACTAACATTCATGGAGTTAATATCGATGAGAAAATAACCAGTAATTAGTATCGATGACTCTTATCAGGTTCGAAGGGCCTTTATCGATATTGGTAGCATCGATTGAGCCTTCTTCTCCAACACCATGTTCAATCCAGCAATGTTTAGGTACGTTTTTATGGCTTCAAATCATCTGTATATGATCGTTTTATGGGTATTGTGTTAAAAAAACCTGTAGGAAGGTGGTGAAGAGAATCCGGTTATCATTTTTGCAAACTCAAAAAGTAAAATGAACGGTCTACCTTTTAAACTCGACCAAAAGCTGAATATTCTTGTGGGTTGTGTTCTCCTTGATCATACGAACAATTTGTGACAAGAATCACTCAAAATGATGAAGAAATGAGAGAGATTTCCTAGAGAGAAATTTTAAAGAGAGAGAGAGTTCCGGATTTTACTTCTAGAGAGAGAGTTTATAAGTGAAGAATGAGGAAGAAGAAGGTGTCCCATCCATTTATAGTTCACAATAATAATGCGGTTGCTAGGTTACGATTATTACGCGTTATCTCATTTTATTTGCTGGGTTTTTATGTAAATTACTTTTTAAATTTCAAAACGTTTGATAAAATGATTTTATTTAAAATGCTTTAAGGTGTTTATTTCTAGTTTATGTTTTAAATTCTTTTTATTTAATTTTAAATGTCATAAATATTATTTCGGTTATCTTGTCGAAACGCGTTACTTACGTATGCAATTATAAAGATCGTCATCTTTCTAAATACAACGTTTGAATAGTATTTGAACTTCATTTACAATTCATGGTATATCGTCCCATAATATTATTCCTAATAACTGTATTCGTGTGAATCGTCACCCACGTGAACACATTATTAAGTTAACATTTCTGAAATGACATCCGCATTATAAGTTATATTCATGACCTCAACATCGCGTAATTGTTTCCAATATTATTTTCATTATTTAAATTAAATATGTTTATAAATTATCAATTACCAATTCTTAACCCCACCAAATCATATCACAGACACATCCATGATATACCAAAATAAAGTTATGTATAGGGCATACGTAGGAGTCGTTCGCAAACTATCCAGTCGCCGTCCCACCACCATTTCGATAAACCATGACGATGTGTCCTTGACTATATTTAGTGACCAAACCATAACCTTTACACCATTCCAAACAAAACCACAGATTCTCCTCACTAAATCTTCAACACTGACATACTCATGATAAACCGAAGAAAGCTTATGTATAGGGCATACGTGGGAATCAGTCGCAACTTATCCAGCCGCCGGCCCACCACCTCTTCGATAGACAATGGGTACACCCTTGTCTATATTTTTTGATAGAATCCTACACAACTAACAATTCCAATCAAACCATCCCGTATCATATTATATTCATTCCGCTGCAATAAACACTATGGTTCAGTCTAGATATATTTCAAACTACCTTCCCCATGGTTTATGCTTAATAATCATATGTTCTCATCAATGTATACCAGTTAACAATATCATCAATCAAATCCAAAATATCAAATTATCATAACATGTTTTATCAATTGAAATGTTTATGTAAAGACAATACCTGCAAAAACAGTTATGTTACAATATCATATGTGGTCTTGTATGTGGTGGGCTGGCGGTAAGCTTGACCCCACGTATGCCATATATAAGCATACTTTACCGGATAGGATCGATGTTATTGGTGAGGCTAAGGTTGTTACTCTGAAAGGTTTGTCGAAATTAGTAAAACGCTTAATTATCACTAACAACAATATCATATGTGGTCTGGTATGTGGTGGGCTGCGTGACCCCACGTTTGCCTTATATATAAGCATACTTGACTGGATAGGATAGGTGTTGTCGGTGAGGTTAAGTTTGTTACTCTAAAAGGTTTGTTGAAAATCATTTTCAAATACAAACTATATGAACTCACCAACGATGTGTTGACTTTGTTTTCTTACATGTTTTCTCAGGTGACGGACATGATTAAGATAAGATTTCAGGATACGTACTAGGATGCCCAGATAGAGGACCTAGTAGCTTTTGGAAGCACATATTTTGTTTGTTACTTTTGAATCATTTTTGATATCTTATATAGTTACAAGATAGTAAAGTAATGATTCTTTTGCTTAGTTTTACTTAGTTAAATTATCAAACATGACAATTGTAGTTTAACTTTGTAGCCCCGTTTATTATTATTGTGCTTAAGTTATTCTCAAATGTTGTGCTAAGTATACAATCTGATCATCTTGACTATAACACGATATCACGCCATAGACCATTCTGCCCGGCGGGAAAGTCGATCCAGTCTGCCGGCTAGGGGCGTGCCAGATTGGTATCAGAGCTCAAGATCATAGGGAACATAGGTCATTAGAACGGTTTGTCCTATACTAAAACTTAGGGACCCACATCTAGAGAACTTAGGACTTAGGAATTTATTTGCATCGTGTCTTCTGCGTTCGATCATTGCACTAATCTATGTTCTTTCGGTTGTGATTAGAATACCTACAAGAAGACCTCCACCTCTTATGCCTCCACCACCACCGCTATCTGATCCTCCACACACTCCACCTCCTAATTATGAGTTGGATCTTGCTACAGTGGCATTGTGTCACACCCCGAGCCGACGGGAACGGATCGGGTTTTCCCATCGGGCGGAAGGTTCCCGGGGCGTGATATCGTGAGTGATAATCGAATTGATCAGATTGTTTGCATAGCACATGATATATAATTGAGAGATGTTAACATGACAATGATTTAGAATTACAAAGTTAAATTACAATGTATCGTTCATAATTTAACTAAGTAAATCTACCCAAAAGAATCAATGTGTTTATATCTTGTAACTGTACAGATCTACAAAATATGATTCATGGTTTGTCATTCCAAAAGTATTATCACACAAAATGTAGCCAGGTCTTCTAAAAGTCCACTAGCTATGTTGTTGATGTCTAGTGACTAAACATGTTCGTCACCTGAGAAAACATGCATTTAAACAAAGTCAAAACTAGGTTGGTGAGTTCATAAGTTTGAATATTGAAAACCTTGAATTGTTCATACACACAGTCACATTGTAATACTTGATACTTGTAATGATTGATTCACCTGTTCCACCCAATGGCCTCTCCTTAGTTATATGTACAAGTAGTATTTCACCCTATCAAGTATGCTTATATATAGGGCATAATAAAGGATCAAGCCCAGACGCCATCCCACCACATACTCAATCGAGCTTCACACTACTTGCAATACAACTAAGGATATCCATTTCCATCACCCGTATGTTTAACGTGTACGCTATGTATCCATATGTTTCTCATATGTAGAATAATAGGTTTAGAGGGGTTTAGTAACAAACCGAAGTATTGATACACCCTCATCGTATTAAGGAAAGTAGATTAATTTAATCTGTTCCTTGTATTATTCTATTGTTTGATGGGTTAACTGTTAATTAGATTTTAAATATTAAAAGTGTTAGTTAACTATTTGTCATTTGTTCTCAACGCGAAGTGCATAGAGCCTAAAAGCAATCCATTGCAATCCTCACGTAATCAGATTTCAATGCATCTGATTTACCTCTACCACTTTGTGATCCCATTGCCTTCATCGAAACTGTTACTAATAATACGACATGGAGAAAATAAATTCCTCAGTCTACTAGTCCACAGGTAACGATGGATGATGTACATCGATTTTGTTGTTGTTCTCATTGTGGGATGTTCTCATGTAATTAACAAAGTCGAATAAGAACTTGTCTTATTACGTTATGTTAATGTAGATGCACTATATGTCCCTAGTTCAATTTTGTACTATTCATCTTGTAAAGTTCAAGTTATATTAATGGAAGTTGTCTTTATATATTGTTCTTAATGTTTAATATTGATTATATGGTTGTTTGATTTGATTAATTAATATTTGAGTATGAAGTCTGACAGTCATTCGCCGAATGACTCTACGAATGAAGTAATTCGCCGAATGAACGCCATAGCGAATGACATAGGCAAGTGAATGAGTCATTCGCCGAATGACTCAATCGACTGACTTGTCCATTCGACATAGTCATTCGCCGAATGAGCTGCTTCGGCCACTCATTCGGCCGAATGACTACAGTCCATAAATACAAGTTGAAATCATTTCAAACCTAACTTCTAAGAGCCCTCCTTTTTCCCAGAGCACCTAGTGTCAAACCCCAGAAGATCTGAGCGGCTATTGTTCGTCCAAGTTCGATTTTCAACCCATGGTGTTCGATTCTCACTCACACGTCCTTCCTACGCATTCGGATCACCACGGTTGCTGTTGGTTTCGATTGGAAAACCCTGGAATAGGATTCCGCACTATTCCAGAGACTGTCGAGTAGATATCCCTTGGAATCGGATTGTTTCCGAGATCCAAATAGGTCCTACAAAGTGGTATCAGAGCTTTGGCTCTTGATTCTACTCGATTTCCAGTCTAAATCATCAAATCTCAGATTGTTTGATCGAGATATGTCAAAACCCTAAGTTTCTTGCCCTCCAAGCTACTGTTTCATTCAAAATCAGTTGGTTTTTGTAGTGTTTTTGTCAAAACCTGTATTCCATTTGGTTGGTAATATTGTCATGGTGTTCTGTACCAATTTGGTGCATAGATTTGGCCAAAATCAAAAGTTATCAAGATTTTTGTTAGTGGAAACATCATATCAGCGAATGAGATGGCGGCCGAATAAGTTTGGCCGAATAAGAGTCATTCGGCGAATAGACCCATTCGACCATCTCATTCTCCGAATAGCTCCATTCGTCATAGTCATTCGGCAATAGCTGCATTCTCAATTCTCATTCGCGAATAGCCTCATTCGATCCTTCATTCACCGAATGAGTTCTTTCGCTCAATAGTCATACTCATCTTCTCATTCGCCAGAACAAGTTCATTCGGATCCCCGACATTCGCCCCAAGCATCTTCATTCGGCCTTCAGCTTGAAAATTTTTCTAAGTGTTGAATCTTGTTGTTCTTGATTAAATGGAGGATTTAGCATTGATGGCTAATCAGAATCATCGCATTCAGACTTTACTGTTGACTGAGACTGAGACTGGAAACTCCAACAAAGCTCCCAGTTGCTATCCTTAGATGATTATCCACACTGGAAGTACAGATTTGAGATTCACATCAACGGAGTGGATACCAATTTATGGATGATGATTGAAGGAGGTTATCTGAGGCTTCTCAATGAAGATGGAACTCCTATGGTAGTCACACGGATGACTGAGCCTTAGAGGAAGCTATATGATTATGAGAAGAAAGCTTATGCTATTTGTCTCAATCCATTGCTACTGATATCTTCTCCATTAGTTCAGACAGTTTACATCATCTAAGTATTTGTGGGATGCTTTAACGCAAAGATATGAGGGCAATGATGCTTTGAAGAACATCAAGTTAAAGGCTTTGAGAAGGAGTTCAATAGTTTTATGTATGTTGGAATGAATCCTTGGATGATTTGATTGCCAGATTCTTCATCTTTTGAGTGAATTGTTTAATCATGAAGTCAAGACTACTACTCAGGAAAAGATTCAGTGTTTGGCAGAATGAGATGATGGCACATATGGACATATGGACATAAATGATTTTATTCAGAAGCTGAAGAGCAAGAAATAGAGAACAAATGGAAGGCAAAGAGAGTAGCTCAAGTCCAGGACCCCTCAATGTATTATTCTACTCCGACTGTTGAGAAATCATCTACTCATGCTCCTATAAAAATAGCCTTTGTTTCTCAGACGACTGAAGCTCCATCTTCTATCAGATTCATTTTAGTCAGTCATCATCATCATCATCAGCTCTCAAAAGGAACATCATCACCTGTCACAAGTCTAAGACAGAGAATTTTGATAAAATTACTGTTGAGATTGCTAAAGAACCATGGGTCTTTTGTACACTATGGTTAGTTTCTTTGATGGACTAGTAGCCAGGAGATAGGAAATCCTTATCTGAAAAATGATGACTACTCTCAGATAGATCCGATGGCATGGAAGGATTGACATCACTTGGTCCGCTTAGCAAGTGCTGGCCGGAGAGCTAAGGAGTTTGTGAAAAGGAATGGTAAGACATTAACTTGAACAAGGAATCTAAGTGTGGATTTGACATGGCTTCTGTCACTTGTTATAATTGTAGGGAGAAGGGTCACTTTGCCAACAATGCCACATCCAAGAAAGCTGGAAACAAGAATCCGTTTCATCATCAAAAGTATTCTGCAGCAAATCCAGAGAGAAGACTTGTTTTCCTATTGATTATCCTGCTCAATAATGTTCTTCAAATGCAGGGAAAGCTTAATGGTACAGCAGGATGAAGGTGAAAACTGGGATTTCAGATTCAATTCTGAACAGGTAGGAAAAGATTAAAGCAAGATAAAGCATGTGTTGCTGAGATTCAGAGATGGATGATCTCAATGGAGAAAGGCACTTCTGAAAAATCACAGATCAAGAGAAGAAACATCTGGTTCAGAGTTGAAAGCTTGTCTAATTCAGATACTCAATCTGATTCTTTCTGATGTTGATATTGAGTTCAGTAACACAATTTGCTTTGATGGTGAATTCATCTGCTATTCTAATGCATCTTCTAAATCTGATCAGGTATCTAATGAATGTTCTTCATCTAGTTTCTAGATGTTTTAATTGTGTTGACCTTGACGCAAGGTCCTTGCTTATCAGAATCACAAATTCTGCTTTGATAGCGATTTGAACCAGTGCATTGAGGCAACAAAGTTTTAAAAGCTAATGAAAAAGATTTTCAATCTAAAATTGAACTTTTAAACAGACAATTGCATGAGGCTGAGATTGCTGTCTGAACAAGCAAATGCTATTACCTTCTTCTCAATACCATCAATGAGATAAAAAGAAGTTAGCCATAGTCGAGTGTGACTATGAAATAGCACAAAAGCTCAAGAGCTATGAAAAGCTCTTCGTATATCATTGAGCATACGATCAGTAAGGGTACTAATCAAAAGGGTAAAGGAAAAATGAGTTATCAACATTGCCCTCCACCAATCTTAAACAGCTTTGTCATTCCCAGATGACAAAGATGTTTAAGGATTTCGAAGTTAAAACTCCATTAGTAATTGATCAATAGGAAGATTACTGATGAGGGTTCCTCATTGTCAGAGGAATCTTTTGTGGAGGGGATTGTTTAAGATTGGGTCTCAGATTATAGGATGAATCGATTATTCATCTAACTGTGATGTTACTAAGAATCACACTCTTGCAGTCAGGAAAGGTGACTCAATCTCATCATCCAAAATTTATCAGCTTTAAGCTTTGTGAAAGCTTCACAAGAGAAGAAGCTTGTCCAAACAAGATTGACAACCTTGTTCCTAATGGGAAAAAGGGTTTGGATTTTAGTCAGAACAAGCCTAAAACTAATGTTTTCAAACCAAAAAGGCAGTCCTTTTGTGAGTTAAAACATTTTCTAAAAGGTGGCAGGGTTTTGTTTGAGTGTGGTGCACTTGGGCACATTGTTAGATCTTGCCCACAGTGCTTAGACCAAAATCTGCCCACCCCAGTAAACCAAATCAAATTTTTGTCAAAGCTGAACCTAAGTCAATTCAGACAAAACCCAAACAACAAAGTACAGGTTTAAATCTTTGGACAAGGGTAAAGGAAACTAGTGAACTTGGATGTTTCACAAGTGATTAATGGTAATCAAACAAGCCATCATCCTTTACTAAAAAATTCTTTCAGGCAAAATACAATCTGGAAAGTTAAGTCTTCTGAGACTAAAGTTTACCTGGTCCTGATAAGGCTACTTCTGATGGTAATGGATTGATGTATGGATCCAAGACTCATTGGTCAACCCAAGACTGTAAAGGCTTGGGTTCCCAAAATGAACTAATTGTTTCATTGCTGTTAGGTTGCCCACCAAAAGTTGCTTCTAACAGCTCTTGGATTGTTGATAGTGGGGCTTTCAGACACAAGACTGGTGATATATCTCTACTCATCAAATGTTCATTCCGTTCATGGTGGATATGTCGCGTTTGCTGGTGACAAAGGTGGTTTATTACGGAGAGGGAATTTTATCAAATGGGCAAGTTTCATTTCACAAAGTCAGATTGTCAAGCAATGGAGAATAATCTTCTTTCAGTATCACAGATTTGTGATAAACAGTACATGGTTCTCTTTGATGACTCCAAATGCTACATTTTAAAGCAAGGTGTTACTATCCCTGAAGATTGGATCTTGATGTCACCCCTAAAAAGCAAGACTGTATGTACTTAATATGGCCACAGCTTCAACTACATCTGCACAGCTTCATGTTTTATGTCAAAGGCAAACTGAGAAAGATTCAATTCTTTGGCATAAGAGGATGGTCATTTGAGTCTGCGTAAGATGAATCATCTGGTACACAACAATTTGGTTTGTTGGGTTAGTCTGAAAATTTCAAGCTGTCTGATGTCTGTGTATCCTGCCAAAAGGGAAAGCAAGTCAAGCAGTCTCACAAGCCAAAGAAGTACCACTCAATCAGTGTTCCACTGAGCTTCTCGCATATGGATTTATTGGGCCTGTTAACCGCAAGAGTATAGCTGGGGATCAATACTATCTTGTCATCACTGATGAATATTCCAGATACTCTTGGGTTTTCTTACTGAAGGAGAAATCTGAAACGTTTGACTGCATTCAAGTGCTGGTTACAAAACTTGAATCTCTTTATAAGCTCAAGATTCGTATAATTAGGACCGACAATGGGACAGAGTTTATAAACCACAATATGGAAA
>SZYD01000891.1:0-81628 GCA_009363875.1 Mikania micrantha | reverse complement strand
GACATAATGTAGATTATATTTTGGTATAATAAGTACATTAGTTTTGTAGTAGTAGACATAATGTAAATTTGTTGTTCTAAAAACAGCTCATAACCACTTAGAATCTAACAAATAGCTAGAAGTTATAATGCACTTATGGATATATGTCATTATACCGTACAATTAAAACATTACTATACAGCAGTTGGTTTTAACGCAAACAGAGACGGGTTATGTTGCTAGTAAGGCATCTGAACCTTTCATATTCCTATCAATCGACAATCAAGTGTATTTAGAAACAACTTAAATGCATTAGTGCTAATGGGTTGATCATTTCTTGCTCTTTTACATTCGTCATTTATGATTATGCTAATTTTGCTTTCCAACTTGTTATTTTGTTTTTATTAATTGGTATTGGGCTGTTACTTATGTCGCTTTTAAGATCCACTGAATTATGTATTTCATTAAAACTGATAACACATGTTATAATTTTATAATTCACAAACCACCATCCATCGAATAAAAACCACCATTCTGAAACATTAAAACAATTTAGACATGGTTATAAATATTAAATCTAAATGATTATTTCGATCAAATGAAGTTTTTTTTTGGTGATTAAGAAAATACAATTAAAAAATAAATTAAGGAGGTACAATTCTTGGAGGGGGATACCACAGATATCCAATTGGGATGCATTTATTATTTTTTTAATTCCTTTTTTCCATGAATCCCACATGCATCTAAAGTGAACACATGTATGCACGTGCGGCATATGCAAATGGGAATTTTCAGGCTTCAGTTTCCATCACATCACACGTTTTGTCACGTGAGACACACACTTCAATCCCATTTCCTTTTCTTGATTTTAGTTTTTTACTTGTCTAATTTACTTATTTTAAATATAAAAAAATTATAAGGGGCGTTATGTCTTGAATATTAATATGAAGTATCTTAATAGAGTTTTTTTTTCCAAATGGATGTAATTTAAAAAAAATTTTACCAAAAAATGTGTAATTAAAAACTTATTTACCAAAATAGATGTTTTTCTTTGTTCATTACTTTTAATTAATCTAAATAAAAAAATAATAAAGAAAAACACTCATTTTCGTAATAAGTTTTTAAATACACCTAATATGTAAATATTTTTCCAACCCACAATTTGGGAAAAAACTCTATCTTAATATTAAGCTTTTGTCTTAATTTCATATTAAATATTTCTATAACATTTTTATTTTTGTTAAATAATATGATTTTATTTTATTTGGTAAACAATATAATTACATTATAAGTCATATTTTATAAATTTTATAAAATAATTTTTAAAAATATGCGATATACTATTTAATATAAATAATTATAAAATTTATTTATTTAACCATGTGTAAATAAAACTATTTTCTTATGGATAAAAAATTTAAAAACTTATTAAATCAAATTGTATAAACTGAACAAAACCGATAAGTGAACCAATTACCAATGTGGGACTAACCCACTGGTAGAGGCATTGTCTCTTAGAAAGGAGGTTTTGGGGTTCAAATCCAAGCAAGGGTGGAATATTATGTGTAGAGTAGAGTATGATAGTATGGCTGTTAAAAAAAAGATAAGTGAACCAATGATTGTATCATTTGTTCTCAATTATATATAATCACAATAAAATTTATATATGACCCAACCTACTATTATTAATGTTTAATTTTTTTAAAAAAGATGATAGAATATGCACTTTGGTAATTTTGATACAAATTAACTAACATGGTACTACTTATAGCGTTATATAATGGGTTGTGTTAATCTCACACCAAATTCTATATTTTCACACCCTTTGTACATGTCGTATAGTACCCTACGCCACATACAGGTATATATACGTAGAGTAGAGATCCCTATGCCATGCACAACAACATTTGCACTGACATTCTAGGCAATGATTGGGTGTTGTACGCTACGTAGAGTACTATACGCCACGTAAAGAACCTCGTACAACCAGTAATGACACCTCTGTACATTGATGGATGTTGTACGCCACGTAGAGTGCTTTACGTGGCGTATAAAGGAAAATTATATGATAGGAACAGTCTGCAACCTAACATGATGAAAAAGTTATACGCAACGTAAAGTGTTGTACGTGGCGTATAAAGGACAATAATTGGTTTTAAAGTCCGGTGAGTGTACTGAAAATGACTGTATACACCACATATATGTCTATACAACACGTATACAAATTTTGAAATTGAAATATCGTACAACCAACTAAACGACGTAAGATTCCAAAAATTATATGTATATATCGAACGAACGTTTCGAATTCATTCGCGTTTTTCTTCTTACGCATCCTCTATTTGAATTCTTTCGGTTGTTTATTGTATTCACATAATGTCATTTTGGGACGTTAACTTCTTCTTTGGAGACGAGAAGATTAAACAGGATTCTTTCGGTCAATCTTATTATGGTGGCAGTAGACCTCAAGAGCTGCTTCATTTAAACGAGGAACCCAACTTTCAGTCATACAACGCGAATAGGATTCCCGATTTAAACGAGGATCCTTGCGTTGAATATTTTTACAATTACGAAAACCAGCATGAATTTGGATGGGAAAGTCAGCCTTCATACAAGCATGAAAGTTTGCATGAAGAAAATGATGTATATTAAGAACCACAAAATAGCGGGCATGATTAGTTCGACGGAGGTCATCATGCTAGAGTGTTGTGGGATACCAATCAGGTATAATTTAGATTGAATTTAGTGCTTTTAACATTAGACATATTTCTAAGTCGTGTTATTGTTTTAGGAATTTATGTCTCATGATGAGCTGGTTGTCTGGGTGAAAAACAGATCGGTTGACAACGGTTATATTGTAGTCACCGCTCGATCTAAAAAGAAGGGAGACATTGTAATGAAGGTATGGCTTGTTTGTGATCGTAGTGGCGAACACAAGACCATAGCGACGCGTAGACGCTCCGGCAGCAAGGAAATTGGTTGTCCATTTTTACTGGTTGGCGTTTACAACGAAAAACGTCTTGTTTGGCAGTTAGAGATCCGAAATGACGAGCATAACCATGAGGCTGACGTATACGGCACGTACAGAAAAAGGTGGGGTGTTGAACTAAAAAAGTAGGGTGTGTAAATAACCACTCACTGTATAATTTATATATATAGTCGAAGCAAGAAGTATTTATATAAATTTAGATTCTATAAAAAAGTTAATGTACTTAGCCTAATACATACAAAAGGCATCAACAAGTAGGTCACTAAAAATCAATTAAAAATCGTTAACAAGTTGGATTAGATTAGGGATGAGTGGTAATGTTTTGGAGACACAAGAATTAAGGATGCACAACCAACTCTGACTCTAATTCTGACCTAGTCAAACCACAAGTGCCTTGCGAGCATCTTTTTCTTGGATCGCTCATTATTTAATTCTTTTTGTTTTTTAATATATATTTAATTTTTATATAAATTACCAAAGAAATTTTTTTTAATGTGAAATATATCTTAGAGGTTGTTTGATAGATTATTAACGGTTATTAAAATGTTATCTTTTAATGATTTATTATCTTTTAATGTTAAGATGTAATCATAAATCTAACATTCTAAGTATTTAGACTTAAGATTTATTTAAATCATTAATATACTATAATTTATTGAAAGATATTCTCTTAGTTACTATTAAAAGATTACCAAATAATTTCTAAGTTATTTTTGCAAATATATATGCATATATAAATCCGTTCAAAAAAAATTATGTATAGATAAATATGATACGTGAGACCTTATGACTTATGAGTCTATTTATGTCGATCATTGGATTATATTTTGTTTAATGTGTATATTAAGTTTTACTTGAATTACATGTATTATACATAATCTAAACCTCATAATATGGGCGGGTCAGGTAACATGTTATAAAAGGTTCAGATCAAAATGACTTTTAAGAAAAATTAGTTTGAGCCTAAATGAGTTGTTTTTGAAAAACATGAATTTAGTTTAAGTTAAAATGAATTGTAAGTAAACAAATAGTTTATTTGCATAATTTTTAATAATTTTATCATCAAATTTAATAGTGATAACTCTTACCCATATGAATCTATTTTACTTTTATAATTTTTAGGTTACACATCTTAATCTCGTATTGTATTAAGATATCACCCAACTAAACTCATTATTGTTTTATGATAATATCCATTTAAACAAAAAATATAATAATTTTTATCCAAATCAACCCATACATCTTGTTTTTGTGAAAATTACTAGATCTAATATAATCCACGAAATAGTTTTAACGGAAATTGATTGCATGATTCAGAAAGCTATCACTGCGTATCATATTAGATGTAACACATATAAATATTAAAGTATTGTATTAATCATGACGAATGATTCAGTAATATAACAAGCATGTTGAGTAAGTTAAAATAAAATTGAAGGCCTAAATTTTAAAGGATGTCATGATGCAATTCCTCCTTTATCGCCTTAAGGTTATAAGCGTTTGGATTAATTACTCCAAATTTAAAATTTAAGAAGGATGAAACATTGGATCATACCATAAAACATGAAAGAGAGAGAACAACGACTACATATGTAAATGGCCATATTGTTAACTGTATGTCTCACTCCTTTGTTCAATGTAGAGCTAGGTGGGCAAAAAACTAGAACCGGAACCGGTCATACAAGAAACGATGGATACAAAATGGGTCCGGTTTTTCAGACAAATTAGAACCACTGAACCAAAACCGAAACCAAAACTCCACTTGTACCCGGCCAAAAACCGAACAGGGACCGACGAAAACTGGAACAAGCAAAGAATCGGTCGGAACTAGTGATCAAAACCCGGAACCGGAACTGGTTCTTGACTTTGTTAACCGGAACCAGAACCAGTTCCAAAAAAAATGATTTGCGCACCTCTAGTTCAATGTGTGTTAAAATTTTAATTTCCTTTAGAAAGAGAACTAGACCCTTTTAACTTAAGGTGTATGACTGAGGACGTTTTCAGTGAAAAGTTTATGGTCAATAATATTTATAATTATAGAAAAATGTATTTCGATTTAGGTTTTGAATTCTTTTTAAACAGTAATGCCTCTGCCAAGTGAGATTTAGGCTTGTTATTGAACATTACCGTGAATTGTGAGGTACTTTGGGATAATTATTCAACACAAGATGAATTTGTTTATGTATCAAGTTGGATTAACAATTAAACTGTCTAGATCTTGAAGAGACTTTAGGCACATGTTAAAACACAAAAAGGAATAACTTTCCTTATTCCTATTGGGCAACCACCCTAGGATTGAAGGGTTTTAGGGCTAAAGAAAGCTAGTACTTACAACCATGTGGATAAGATCATATTGTTGGACCTTCGTCAGTAAACATATATGGTCGAGGATGGTGGTCATTATTCTAATAATTAAGGGATCAATATAATTTCAATAAAAAGAAGTTTAGATAGACAAACAAAGCTCCCAAAAAGAAGCCAAAACTTTATTGTTGGAAGTGTTATAATTAAGACTAGCCATTTAATTTCAAGAAGTATTATTGCAAAGTTGCCTGATAAAAGTAAATGTGCGTGGTTAATTGGTCCAACTAGTCCTAACGAACGAAATTCACAACAAAATCTGAATAAAGTGTAAATTGATAAGTCAATGCACAGTTACATATCACTAACTACTAATGTGTTTTACATGCACGATGATGATGTACTTATGTGATGAGTTGATTCGAAGTTTAAGTTCGATCAACTAAAGATGAATCCGCCTTGCTAGGTATGCTAAACGCTGCAATCTAAACATCGTATGTGATTACAAATAAGCTTTGGAACGTACTAGGCATGGTTCCTTTATGGGATTTGGTTATCCAAAATATGACATGTTTATATTTACTATATACTAATATTGCTTCTTTTGGTAACTATTGATTCCAATTGCATGGTTAATACTTGCAATAACATATATGACTAAATTATAACTATGACATACGAGATTAGGACATGTACATAATAACAAATGCAAAGCAAAACATGCATGTTAACTAAAATTACGAGACAACCTTTAAGGATGTTAAAAAGGGATTAATCTAAGGTACTAAAATGTATAAATAATGCTCTATGGGTTGGATCTTCCACGCAACATTAGAAGGAAAAAAGTATGAAAAAGGTATAAAAAGAATTACAATTTGTAATGCATTATTTTGTGATTACATTGTGGCATATGTGGCAGTCGCTCATTTTGAAATTTTTTTTAATAGTATACGTATGTTTAAATCTCGATCGCCTCCATAAAATTTGCTATTGTCCACATTTTACGTTTAATTTATAAGTGTTGGTTAATAAAATCAATTTAAAAAAATATCCAATTGATAATTTAAAACCAATTTAAAATCAAGTTCACCATTAGATTTAATAAGTTAAACCAACACTGTCTCATTTTAAACAATTTCATAATTAATTTTAACAGCCTATTAACATAAAGTGTGATTTGCATAATCAGATTGTTGATAATAATTTAAATAATAGTTGTATTTGTTTTGTGGAGAAAGAGTTGATTAAAAAATCTCTCTACATGTTGTTTTAAATACATTTCAAAAAATAAAACCCTGTAAATAACAGCTTTAGATGCTTTGTATTTTTAACTTTTTATGCCTTTATATAAGAAATTTGGTTTCATTATATTTTTTTCAACGTGACTTGACCGATCCAATCAAACCTGAATTGAACAGAAAAGAAAAAAAATATTATATAGTGATACTTAAGTTTATAATGATCCTAAAAAATTTCGCCTCCAATGAAAAAATTCATGGGTCCACCACTTATTCATACCTTTTGCATGCTATGTATACGAATTAAGAAGAAGACAAAATTTAATTGAGATAGAATTGTAAGTGTTTCGATGACTTATGAATTAGTGTAAACAAGACCACAAGTCGCTATTAGGGGTGTTCACGGTTTGGTTCGAAACCGCGAAACCGTCTAAACCGGTCATCGGTTCGGTTTCATGGTCGGTTTTTTCTAAACATTTGGTCAGCCGGTTTTGAAAGTTGAAAACCGTAATGAACGGTTTGGTTTACAGTTTTTGCCAAAAACCGGTCATAAAAAACCGGACCGCATGTGTATATATATATATGTGTGTGTGTGTGTGTGTGATTTTGATGTGTATATACTATTTAGTTAAGTTATTGGTTGTTTGGTTAATACTTGAAGTTTTATAACTTTAGAAAGTAAGTTGGTTGTTTTTTAACCTGCTGATTTATTTTTGGATATCATGTTTTCTGGACAAATTTTGTATTTTATAACAGGTTTTGTAATAATAAATATTTTTTTTACTTCTTGTATTTTATAACAGGTTTTGTAATATTTTTTTTACAAAGTTTATAATTTTGGACACATTAGTAACATAAGTTTTTTTCTTCTCAATAGTAGGCTTCAGTTTTTATTTTTAACATGCCAAAACCGTAAACTAAACAGGAACCAAACCGTTTATAACGGTTCGGTTCGGTTCGGTTTGGTTCTGTTTTTATTTTTAACGGTTCGGTTTTGGTATTTAATACTCAAAAACCGTTATTAACGGTTCGGTTTAAAGTTTAACCTAAAAACCGTAAAAACCATAAAAACCGGACCGTGAACACCCCTAGTCACTATTGCCCATGAAATGAGTATTTTTACCAAAAAGTTATTTTTTTTAATTACGCGGATGAAAAAAACGAGGGTGATTTAATTCGCATAACGTGATTTTTAGGCGGCATTAATGAAACAAAATAGAATATGAAATCAAAAGCAGTGACATTATACGTGTAATTATTCTATAAGGACTTAAGCTAAATTCTTTTTGAACAATAACTTATAAAAAAATCTAATCTGCTTTATTTTTATCTAATTTAACTATTATTAAGTTAGAAGCCGTTTGATTAGACTTGAATGTAATTAGATAGGTTACATAAGGCAACTTATAAATCAAGGCATAAAAGAGGCCTCAAGTGCTACTAAAACCAGTTTGGTTTGCCCTTTTTATACTAGTTACATCTAGAGGTCCTTAAACCGGTTAAGCGGTATAAAACCAGTTGTGGAATAACCAAACCGGTTAACCTGTCTAAGGCTAGTAACTAGTTTTTATCAATAACCGGTTCGGTTAATAACGGTTTTTCAAGCTCTAAAACCAAAACCGATATAATAACCGAAACCTGTTAACTGAAAAATAACCGATTTTTACTGATTTGGACCGATTAACTGAATTGAAAAACCGGTCCTAAACAGCAGATTTTTGTAAAACCTCAAAAAACCTAAAACCGATTCCAATAACCGGTTATCATTCCTTATTTACTTTTATGATTTGACTGGATCGACTTGAGTATTTGACCGTTGGAAGGTTGGGTCCATCAAATTATCATTTGGATCAGGTGATTTTGTTTTTTGCGATTCTGATTTATAGATCATATTTAATGCAGGGCCCAGCCCGTTAACATGATAGATAATCACGATAATCACTTTAGAGGTGTGCAAATCGGGTTTTTTTTTTAACCAGTTCCGGTTCCGGTTCCAATCGGTTCCGGTTCCAATCAGTTCCAGTTTCGGTCAACAAAGTCAATACCCGGTTCTGGTTCCGGGTTTCAACCGGTTCCGGTTCGGGCTTTGGCCGGGTACAGGATGAACCGGTTTCGGTTTTCCGTTCCGGTTTCGGTTTTTAATTAGTCTAAAAAACGGGACCCGTTTGTTCTCATCGGTTCGGGTTGCCGGTTCCATGTCCGGTTTTTTTGCCCAACTCTAAATCACCTGTCTGTTGAGCCCACTTGTTGCCTTATTGAGATTTGAGACCAAGCTATTAGCTAATAGCTATATACATAGACAATTTTTTTCGACCTGAGGTTTGGGGCTTTGGGCAATGAGAAAAATCTTAATGAAAAAGGAGAAAAGTAATGTGGAGTTAAAGCCCAACATATAAATTGTGCTTCGTTCAAGTTGACTGCTTGAATACCACTATAATGGTTTAATATTTCAAGAGCTTTGTTAGTGGTTCTCGCTATTACTAGAGGTGCACAAATCGGGTTTTTTTTTTAACCGGTTCCAGTTCCAACCGGTTCCAGTTTCAGTCAACAAAGTCAATACCCAGTTACGGTTCCAGTTCCGGGTTTCGACCGGTTCCGGGTCGGGTTTTGGCCGGGTACAGGTGAAACCAGTTCCGGTTTTCCCGGTTTTGGTTCCGGTTCCTCTCTGAAAAACCGTACCCGTTCGTACCCGCCGGTTCCGGTTCGGGTTGCCGGTTCCGGTTCAGGTTTTTTTGCCCACCTCTAGCTATTACTACTGTTTATTATGTGTATTTGAGCTTAATTATAGGGGTTGGGTTGGGGTTAAATTTATGGCACGAAATGAATCTAACATGAAATTTTTGGGTTTAGTCTAAACTCATGTTATCATGCGAAACCTACAAACAAGATTAGCTTACTGGGGCCGTGTATAGGTCAACATTGTGTGTTTGAGTCGATACTTCTAGCAACAGAGATTAACCATGTCATGGCTGTTTTCATTAGTGAATTAAAATTAAAAAAAAAAAGTTTTAATGTATACATAAATGATTCTGCCACAATGTAATACTAAAATTAACGATGACTTTTCTCAACAAATTAAAAATCGAAGTATTTAATGAAATATTAACTTTTACAGTTATTTAAACTTTAGGATGAAAAAATATACATATTGATGCGAAACTAAAATGGTTAAATATGTAAAAGAAAAAAAACAAGAGAGCACATGATTCTTGAGCATAGTTACATCCAGTAATCTTAAGTAGGAGTGTTCAGAAAAAACTGAAAACTGTTTAAACCAATAACCGAATCGTATCCATAACAAAAAAAAACTGAATCGAATTCTGAATTCGGTTTTTGGTTCGGTTAACGATTTCAAATTTTTTTTGGATGTGGTTTATTTACTAGAGAGAACTTGATTTGAAGCTTTCATTCCTCTTCGGGTAGTTTGGTTTATCGTGATTTAGCTATTGAGCAAAAAGAGTTCCCTACCTTCTGCATCAGTCTTGTTTTCTTGGGGGGGGGGGGGGGGGGGGGGGTGTCATAAGCAACAAGAAAGGAGAGAGAGGCAGGATATCTATTTTTGGAAGTCAGTACTTGTATTTTCTCGTCCAGTTCTTCCTATGGACTAAGGGGAGGAAAAGTAATATAACTTAGATGACGACTTATAGATATAAACGTGTCTGTCTCTAAGGCTCTTAGCTAAACTAGCGTAGTGTTTCAGTGAAGAGATAAAACCCATCAAAGAAGGTAGCTGTGACCTTAGGATTTATCTCTCTTCCTGCTGCTCCAAAACCTGTTACCAAAAAAAAAAAGGAAACTTGGAAGGGTGGGCAAGCACAAGTAAAGCCATTCTCGTTCACTCTTTAGGGTTGTTATCCATCAAAAATCGATAGGAATTCCACGGGGATTGCCTTCTCTTCTAATATATATGTTTTGATTTCATTATTAATATCCAATCCCATTCTAATAAGAAAAACGCGCGATTGCCAGCCAGCTTTCATTTTCTTCAAAAAATAAAATGTTAGGGACTGAGGCTCTGAAGGTTTTACAACTTTTTTCAATTAGGGACAACACAGATGGTTTGGTTAACCGATTAAACTGAATTCATATTTAAAATTATATTTTATGTAATAATATGTAAGGTTGAATTCGGTTTATTTGGTTTTTAATCAGTTAGTTCGGTTGAAGTCGTTTCGGTTAACCATTTCCCGATTTTGGTTAACGGTTAGGGAAATATTTTTTTTTTTAAACCGATTAAACCGAACCGAACCGAACAAATCGTTAACCGAACCGATAAACACCCTTAATCTCAAGTAAGCTTTTAAGTTTATATATCAAAAGGTTAAATTTGTTTGATATATTTCAATCGATACGTGATTACGTGACATATACAGAATGTGTTATATACACATACAATGGACTTACAAAAAGCATTCTTATACACATTCATTAGATTTACAAAAATAATTCTATGGGTGGAATGTGCAAAACTTAAGAGAAAGAATAAGCCTTAAATATGTGTTATATAAACACTTAAAATGGATGAATAAAAAAATATATGGATGAATTTATAATAGTAATGAGAAAGAACAAGCTTTAAATATGTGTTATATACGCACTTACAAGTTACAATGAAGGAAAAACAAAAGGTCTATGGATGAATGGATAATAGTAACGAGAAAGAACAAGTTACAACTTAATAGTTCGAATATAAAAAATAAATAAATTAATAAAAAAGACGAGCTCAGAAAGGCCTGTTATGACTTCCTTCAAAATCAGAAAGTCTGATGGACCCAACCACCAGTAAGGCTTGAGACATCATAGCTCACAAATGCACCAGCCGGGAATCGAACCCGGGTCTGTACCGTGGCAGGGTACTATTCTACCACTAGACCACTGGTGCTTTTGTTGTAAAGCGCTGCCATAACGATTAATAATCCACCTTATTAGTAAATTGTAAGATCCATCAAGTTCCATTGTAACACACCTGAACGAGTTTTATAACATCTGCTTTGTCTGACAATAACTGGTTTTATACCCATAGGGTGGTTGGGTCAATGGTATAATCGAATCAATTTAGTAAATTTATTATAAAAAAATAATAATTGTTTAAATGTAATAAATGAGATAATGGGGAAATGAGGATAAAATATTTTCATAACTACCTCATAAATTTAATTTACACAGCTGAGATTTATTCTCTACCATTTTAAACGGCCCAGATCTTCTCTCAAGACAGTTGAATTGACCGGAAACCATATATATACAATTTTACAAAACAGTCCATAATGTATGTTTCATTTATAAACATGCCAAGCGTAGGCGTTTCACAAAAAAAAATAGCATGAATTTCATCACATCATATGTTCAAGTTTAACCGTTGGTAGCTAAATATATAATTCCATATATGGATAAACCCAAAACACATCAAGGGTTATGCACAAGACACAAATTCGACTTTAGTCACGAAAAACATACCCTTTAACCACTCATTCAAATCGTTTTACCTAAATTTTGAATTCACACACATGAATAAAAAACATTGAGTTCGGTCACTCTTAGTACGTTGTTTAAAACACTGTTATTAATTATTAAAATATCTATATTTAAAAAAAAACATATTAGTTAAGAAATGTTTAGATGGATATGCATTTGCATGTGTGGTTTATCGGAACCATATGCCATGGTATATTTAAAAGTAAATAAAAAACGAAAACCGGTACCGGTTCGCAAAACTTAAAAGTTAATATTGCAGAGTTTGACGTTACGTTTCCAATATCGTCTGAATGATTTTAATTGGAGTTCGTTTGAGCTGGTTTTAGAAATACTTTTTAGCATTACTAAACAAAATACAAGCCTTAAAATCAAACCTGAAACCATAATAATAAAACCTAATAACTAAAAATGAAGCCTTAAAACTTAAACTCAAAAATTAAATGTTAAAGCTAAAACCTATAAGTTAATATTAAAGAGTTTGACGAGACGGTTCCTACATCATCGGAATAAGTTCAATCGAAATTTGTTGGGCCGGCTTCTGGGTTTTTTAGAAAATTTTTTTTAATTCTAAGACAAAACATACTTTTTATTTGATCATACAAAACCTAAAACCTAAACATTTGGGAATTTAGAAAGTTTTAAAGAACAAAAACTTCCAATGTAAAAAATCAAGGCTTCCTTAGAAAGTCTGATTTAATTCGTAGAATATGTATTCAAAACATTGATTTCAAAGTATTTTTCACGAAGAGTTTGGACTTTCCTCACCTCGTTGATAAAACGTTCATATCAAAGTATTTAACTATTGTAACGAGTAGGGGGTGTTCACGGTCCGGTTCCAAACCACGAAACCGCTCAAACCGTTCATCGATTTGGTTTCACGGTTGTTTTTTTCAAACATTCGGTAAGTCGGTTTCAAAAGTTTAAAACCGTGATAAACGGTTTGGTTTACGGTTTTCATAAAAAACCGGTCGTAGAAAACCATAACGGACCGTATATGTGTGTGCACACGTATATATAAATATAGATATATGTATATACACATAGATATATCAATATATACATATATATATATATGCATATATAGATGTTTATATATGTGTGTATACACATATTAAGTTCTTGATTTATCCGCGATTTAAAAAAATACATATGGACTTTGTGTAAATAATCTGTGTTGAACTATAAAGGCTTGGTTTGATTCGATTTTATTTTTAACGGGATTAAAATCTCAAACCGTAAACCAAACCGAAAATAACGGTTCGGTTTGGTTCGGTTGTTATTTTAAATGGTTCGGTTTTGGTTTTCATTGTTCAAAAACCGTTGTTAACGGTTTGGTTACGGTTCCACTTAAAACCCGTGAAAACCGGACCACGAACACCTCTAGTAACGAGTTTGAACCTTACCCTCCTAGTAGGGAATTCGGAAAGCAAATAATACAATATTATATTAATAATAAAAATAAATTAAACACGAGTCATTTATTAAAAAAAAAACTTCATATCAATTCTTCCATGATTTTTTCGTATTAGATTCTAACTATATTGTTTATTTATTTATTAAAAACAGATTCCTTAGTAAACTAAAAAAAATTATTAAAAATACATGCTTTTAAAAAAGCAAATTATTATAAGTATGAAATTTTCTTATAAATATGACTTTTTTTAAAACATCAAAGTTCTTTAGAGTACGAAATATTTTAAAATCAATCTTTTATAAAAAAAAGTTTTATGAAAAAAACAAAAGAAATGTTTTTAAAAAACAATAAGAATTAAACTAAAGATTTAAACAACGAGATACTTACAAAAATTACATTTTCCAAAACTATTTTTTCAAAATGAGCTATTAATAAAATGAAGTTTAAAAAATTAGTGTTATTGTTTTAGCACTTAAATTAAGTAAATATTTTTAATTTTATTATTGTATTATTTTTAAAAATCTTTATATACTTTCTAAATAATTAATGCCAATATTTAATTCTTTTATTATTTAACATGCGTAATAAATGAACAAAGATTTTTATATGGAAACTACCCTGTTTTTCAGAAAAAAAATATTTAAAAAAAAATTAAATAAATGATATTTTTTACGTAGTTACTTATATGTAATTTTAGTTATGTTTTTTAATAATTTATAGGTTTATAATTCTTAAATCTTTATGGATAAAATTCAATCTTTTATTTATTCAAGATGTATACAAGGTTTGGTTTAGATTTTTGTGAAATATGAAATTTTTTTAATAATAGTTTATTTAATACAAATTAAATGTTTAAAAAGTAAACTTTTGAAAAAACAAAAGTTTTAAAACAAGTCTATTTTTATATCATTACTTAAATTACTAAATTATACACAATTTTAATTAATCATATTTTTTCTAAAAATATAATTATATTATTTTTTATTACTATTATTTAACTATGCCATTTTTTAAACTATGTCATTTAGATAAAAATTAAACTATGTCATTTTTATCTTAAATTTAAGATAATAAAGATATTTTTTTAAATAATTACTTTTGGCATTTTGCTCTTGTTTGAACCAACGGTTTCTTATTGTAAGATATAGAAACTCTATTAAGTGAGATTATATTACAATAACAAAAAATAAATAAATAACGGTGTAATATGAGGTGTGAGATGATAACATAGTTTCTATTATTACAATAAGATATGAGAAAGAAGGATGGTTCATTCAAGATGTGTATTGACTATAGGGAACTCAATAAATTGACAATCAAAAATCGTTATCCATTGCCACGAATCGATGATCTATTTAATCAACTACAATGTGCTACTTATTTTTTGAAAATCGATTTAAGATCCAGATATCATCAGTTACGAATTCATGATGATGATGTTCCTAAAACTGCTTTCAGAACTCGATACGGACATTATGAATTTTTAGTAATGCCGTTTAGATTAACAAATGCACCTGCTAATTTCATGGATCTGATGAATCGAGTATGTAGGCCTTATTTGGATAAGTTTGTGATTGTGTTTATTGATGACATTCTTATTTATTCTCGAAACCAAAAAGAACATGCTCAACACTTGAAACTGATCTTAGAACTTTTGGCACGTGAGAAACTATATGTCAAATTCTCGAAGTGTGAGTTTTGGTTACGAGAAGTTCAATTTCTTGGGCACATAGTAAAGAAAAATGGTATTCAAGTAGATCCCAGTAAGATTGAGGCGGTGAAGCAATGGGAAACACCTCGAACCCCAACTGAAATATGTCAATTCTTAGGACTGGCAGGTTATTATCGCCGATTTATCAAGAACTTTTTAAAGATAGCCTTGCCACTGACCACAGTGAAACAGAAAATTCAACCGTTTATATGGGGTTCCCAACAGGAGGAGGCATTCCAACTGTTGAAACACAAACTTTGCAATGCACCTATCTTGGCATTACCAGAAGGTACTGATAATTTCACAGTATACTGTGATGCATCTCGTCAAGGTTTAGGGTGTGTATTAATGCAAAAAGATAAGGTGATTGCTTACGCTTCTCGACAACTAAAGTACACGAGAATAATTATACCACTCATGATCTAGAACTTGGTGCAGTGGTGTTTGCACTCAAAATTTGGAGACACTATCTATACAGAACCAAGTGTATTGTATACACTGATCACAAAAGTCTTCAACACATTCTAGATCAAAAAATGCTAAACATGCCACAAAGGCGGTGGATAGAACTTCTAAACGACTATGATTGTGAAATTCGTTATCACCAAGGCAAAGCGAATGTCGTAGCCGATGCCTTGAGTCGCAAGGAACGAGTCAAACCTTTACGTGTGAAAGCGTTAGGGATGACTATTCAAACTAGTCTAATTCCTCAGATCAGAGAAGCTCAGCAACAAGCTTTACAAGCAATGAACTATCCTGCTGAGGAACTAAGAGGATTAGACAAACAACTTGAAACCAAAGCTAATGGAGTACTGTATTTCAAAAGCATAATTTGGGATCCCTTATTTGGTAACTCTAGAACAATCATATTGGAGGAGGCGCACAAATCCAGGTATTCTATTCATTTGGGTGCTGATAAAATGTATAAAGATCTTAGAGATTTTTATTGGTGGCCTGGGATGAAGAAACACATAGCCGAATACGTGGATCGATGTTTCACATGTCTCAAAGTTAAGGATATACATCAACGACCTTCTGGGTTATTGCAACAACCTGAGATTCCCATGTGGAAATGGGATCAGATCTCTATGAATTTTATCACCAAACTACCCAGAACATCACGTAATCATGATTCTATATGGGTTATCGTTGATCGCCTTACTAAATCTGTGCATTTCTTACCTATCCGAGAAGATTATTCTATGGATCGACTCGCTAAACTCTATGTTAATGAGATTGTATCTCGACACGAAGTACAAATCTCCATCATTTCTGATAGAGATAGTCGATTTATGTCACGATTTTGGCAAACTCTTCAGAATGCTCTGGGCACACAAATCAATAAATGGACGGGTAAACTGAACGAACAAATCATGCTCAGAAGCTGTGTAATTGATTTTGGAGGTAGCTGGGATATTCATCTCTCACTTGTCGAATTTTCATACAATAACAGCTACCATACTAGTATTTAATGCGCTCCATTCGAAGCACTTTATGGACGCAAGTGTAGATCGCCTATCTGTTGGTCAGAGGTAGGTGAAAGTCAGATCATAGGCCCAGAATTCATTCAACAAACAACTGATAAGATCGCACTTATTTAAGAACGAATTAAAACTACTCATGATCGTCAAAAGAGTTATGCTGATAATCGTCGTAGACCTCTAGAATTCCAAATAGGTGATCGAGTAATGTTGAAAGTATCACCTTGGAAGGGCATTTTCAGATTTGGAAAGCGAGGTAAACTCTCACCAAAATTTGTATGACCATTCAAAGTTTTTGAACAAGTTGGATCAGTAGCCTACAGACATGAGTTACCTCCTGAACTCAGTAACATTCATGACGATTTTCATATTTCAAATATGAAGAAATGCTTAACTAATGAATCATTGATTGTACCTCTTGAAGAGATCCAAATTGATGAAAAACTTCAGTTCAGTAAGGAACCAGTAGAAGTGATGGATCGAGAGATTAAGGTACTAAAACGTAGTCGCATACCAATTGTCAAAGTTCGATGGAACTCACAACGTGGACCTGAGTATACGTGGGAACTTGAAGATCGAATGAAAGCAAAGTACCCACACATGTTCTCATAAACGATTGTCAGCAGGTAAGTCTTCACTAAATTTCGGGACGAAATTTCGCTAACAAGAGGAGACTGTGACAATTGCATTTGAGAATTACGTCATCAATGACGTGAGAACATTTGGTCTTGCTTGAAATCCACGTTGATTTGGCAATTTTAATTATTACAGGTTGATAGTATGCAAGAAACGGTGAACGTAGGCGAAAACCGTGCAGGAAACGGTGTTACGGATCGTCCGGAATCGCAAAACGAAGAAAAGTACAAAAATGTCAAAGTCAAGCGTTCCAGGTGGTACGCCTAGCGCCAGCTGTTCTCGCTAGGCGGTACGCGCGAGTCAAGAAAAATATCTGAGAACCCTCGTCTCGCGCGCTACGCGCCGGGCCAAGCGGCCACGCCGGGCGGTACGCCTGGCGTGGGTCGGTTTGGTGGAGGAGATAAAAAAATCATAATTGCATGTAGAACTCAAATTTTCTTGTCTTCTCGAATGTTTCCACCATCATAGACGACCAGACGAGTTTTTCATCATCCAAACTCAAATTTAAAGGTCTCTAAACATCCAGATCATCCCAGGGAACATATATACGAGTCCTGATCGTTGTTATACACTCAGAAATCCATTTGATTAGGTAACTGTTCATTTTAACCTTCTAGCTTGATAATGTTTGATTAGATCTTGTTTTTGAACGTAGTGATATAGTTAGGGTTGTTGATTATTGCCTAGATGATGGCTAGGATTGATTATAAACGAAGAACTAGATATGTTAAGGGGTAAATCCTTGTTTTGATCCGTTGTAATGCCCGGTTTGCATGAAATCATAACAATGGTTATAATGGTTTAAAATGTAGGTGATTAGTTTGATTAATCTTTGAAATGAAAGGTTAAATCCAAGTATTTCAAACTAATCACAATCATTAACATACTCATTGGAACGATTATCCGATGTTTATGATAACAGACGGATTAGTATGTTAAACATGGTTATTAAACCTATTCCAATGTCACATTATGATATTTCATGATATTTGGGTAATCAATCACGAGGATTGATCATTCCTAAACCACAAATCAAACTAGAAACTGTTTCAGCACCATAGTCAACAACATTAACTATTTGATTAATCTGAGATTATTCTGATTGATCAACGTGTCATCAACTGATTTTAGGAACCTGAATCAGTATAGGTTCCTACATTATCATACATGGTATGATATGACGCTAAAATAATTAATTAAAAACATAATAACGGTTTGATGACTTTCATGGCGATGTCCTTGACATTAAGCATTTAGGAAGATCTAATCAGTAAGTTAAAACATAAATAATTCATTTAATATAAACAAATGCATAAATTAGCTACCATCATCGTTTGCGTGTGATTTCATCACTCTTCAGACTTTAGGTGAGTTTCTTACAACCACTTTTCTTTTTAATGTTTTATAAACACCGGTGGAATTTTTCTTGAACATATGATATGTATCACTGTTATCTACGTGATTTCATGTGATTTGTTGAGAACTTGTAATTGTTATTCAAAATAGGATTATCGTAAGATATAGAAAGATAAAAATTCTATATTTTCTAGCAGATTTTTTAATAAAAAAAGATTTTAGTTGCTTGGATTTCATGGGATTTTGCCTGTAGAACAGAACGCTATCACAAAACTTAAAAGTCCTCACTCCTTGAACTGTATTTAGTGAACTAATGAGGGGCCGAACAGAAAACAATCATAGTACTATCGGCTGACAACCCATTTGCCGGGAGCTTGCAACTCCCCTTGGTGTAAACGTTTGTTATATGTTTTACAGAACTTCTTAATGTAGTGATAGACATTAATACAATAAGGCACTAAGATATTTACCGACGGGTATTATCTTTATTGAACAGAACGTAAAACGTCTGAAAGGAACTAGATACTGGTCCCATGGTTATCTTGAACTGAAAATTTTGAGAACTTGTACATCATATTATATTTTTGAACTTGAACTTTACGAACTCACCAGCTTTGTGCTGATCTTTTCAAACTCAAACTTTTTTGCAGGGAGACAGTGACCAATGGTGAGGATGCACTTCAAACACTTGTAATGAAATAAATCAGATTGTGTAATAAACTTAGTTATATATTGTAATGTTGGTTGTAATTACGAAATCCTTGTAATGTATTTACTTTAAGTTAATCTGTGTGTTGTGATACCGGATCAAGTAAGTCACACCTCATCTCTGAGACATCACCACTATGCTTCCGCAACCTTCTCAGAACGACGTATGACATCATCTCAGGTGACGAGAGGTGGGGTTGTGACATGGTGGTATCAGAGCCACATGTTATAGAATTTTGGCGGAATTAGAGACTTAGACTATAACCATAGGCTCGTATAGTGACACAGAGAGCACTGAATATAATTAACAAACAAAACTTGTTTTGAATTAAGCCAGGATAATCAGGTGGTACGAATTCCAGTTATGAGTGGTCAGCATAACTGAAATTCGCAACACGTGTGCATTCTAGTGAATATCAATTCAAGCAGAACAATAATAAATATAAGCACGAGTAGCGGCTTTGAGATAGGAAGAGATATCATATCATGTTTATATTGAATATTATCATTCAATATTTATTTCATGGTACTGATCTGAAAATTTTTGGTGTATACATCGATGGCCAATCCGGGCGAGAGGTATATCTACCAGCGATTCCCATATGTTATCTTAGATGATACTCCCAGTTTGAGCACTAGGTCAGACATGGACCCATCCGAGGCTTCGTCCGCAGCATCTCAGGCGGTACCTGTAGTGCCTCACACACCATCACCACCGGTACCAGTTACTCCACCACCACCACCAGCACCATCAGGATCGCGTGGACATTATCAGCCTCATGCTGAGAATGCATCAGCTGATAGACGATAGAGCCCATCACCCCAGAGAGTCCTGGTTTACACTGGGATTAGGAGGATGTGGGGACAGGCCCGCAAAACCATAGGGCTACCACCTAGGCATCAGCTTGCCCCAAGAGATGTTCCAGGCTCCACTCACGAGGTGGGTGAGTCTTCTTGACAGGCTGAGATGAGAGCACAGCTACAGCAGGTTACTTTGGACTTGTAGAGTACTCTCTTGGAGCTGAGACAGTCGTATGGTTCTCTGCAGGAGACCCGTACCACCCTGACTGAGACACGTGTGGCTCACCAGACTTTAGTAGAGCATTTTGATATTCTTGAGGCCGACACCAGAGCATGGAGGAAGATTATAGAGGATAGGTGTTAGTACATATTTGTAATAGTTTTCTATTCAAAAGGTTGTATTTATTTTGAGTTTGTAATAGGTTCAGCTCATAGGTTTGTCAAAGGTTCGTTTGGCCCACGAACCTAGACAGGTTCGGCGAACCTATTGCTTTGATAGGTTCGGCGAACCTATAGCCTAGAGAAGGATCGGCGAACCTTTTGGTTTGGTAACCTAGGTTCGCCTAGCGAACCTAAGGGTTCGCCCAGTGAACCTTAGGGTTCGGCTGGCGAACGTAGGGTTCGACTCTTAAAAGGTTCGACTGATTAGCTGTGTGTATATATTGAAGGTTTGGCTGAATTCTTCATAACTTTTGACAGAATTCAGCAAACCTGTGAGATTATTTCTGTGTGAGAAGAGTTTTTCTGTGTGAACTTCTTGTAATCATTGTTTGATTAATAGAAGAGTTTTTATGAAATTGCTTGTTTTCTTTTGATTCTATACATATCAATTATGGATTCCGCACATCATTGATAGTTCGTAGAGCTTCGTATTCGATCCTGATTGGAATTCACCAAACCAACAGTGGTATCAGAGATTGGTGAGGTTCTACACTACAAATTCAAAGAATTCAAGTAATTTTGAAGATTTGAAGACTTGAAGATCATTAATGGCTAAAATTTTTCTTTTCTTGATCGATTGATTGCTGTTTGAGGCTGATATTATCTTCATTTGTTGTTGAATTACAATAATTGAAGATTTGGAAGTGTTTTGGTGAAGTTTTAGAAGGATTTTCTGAAGTTTTGGAAGGTTTCCCTCCCAAAAATTTCAAATTTTGCGCTACAGGTTCGTCCCACGAACCTGTGACTTGCTGAACAGAAAGGTTCGCTGTTAGAAGGTGTTTTTCAGAAGGTTCGTGTGTTTCTGAGGAGGTTCGTGAAAGGTTCGACCAAGGTTCGGCAAAGGTTTTGTCAAGGTTCGGCAAAGGTTCTGTCAAGGTTCGACAAGATTTGTGTGATAGTTCGCCAGAGGTTCGCTGGTTACTGTTCTAGGTTCGTCTGAAATTTGGGTGCAAGATTCGTTCAAGGTTCGGCTGGTTTCAAGGTTCGCCTATTTGGAGGTTCGCCTGAGTTCAAGGTTCGCTGCTCTAGGTTCGGTGATTTGATTGAAGGTTCGCCTAAGTCAAAAGGTTCGGCTAGTGTTATTCTAGAAAAGGTTCGCTGCTTATCAAATCAGAAATAATGTCTAACATGTACGCGGCTACGGCAAGTCAGAATTCTAAACTTCAGAGCATTTTGATCAGTGAAACAGAAGTGGGTAGTACAAATAAAGTGCCAAAGCTATTGGATTTAGCTGATTATGATAACTGGAAGGGACGTTTTGAGACTCATCTAAATGGCACAGATACAAATCTGTGGGAGAGAATTTTATCTCCTTATGAAAGACCCAGGGTGGTTGGTACTGATTTGTTTCAACTATTGGAAAGATTGGATGTAGATGAACGGAAAAAGTATGACTCGGAGAAAAAGGCTTATTGGTTATTGAGTCAAGCCATTCCAAATCAAATTCTGCATCAGTTTGATGAACACAAGACTGCATATAGTCTTTGGAATGCATTAAAGGCTAGAGTTGAAGGCAACACAAATCTGAAAAAGATGAAGGCTACAGATATCAGAAAGGAGTTTGAGAACTTTACCATCATTGGAAATGAAACTCTAGATGCCTTAATAACCAGATACAGACACTTGTTGACTGAAGTGAGGAAATATGGCATTGAGTATTCAGAAGATGAGAAGATTGATTGTTTAGCTGATGCATTACTAGATAAATGGAACTCCTTGGTGCTCATATTGAGAGAAAATCTACCTGGATTAACATTGGTAGAATTTATTCAGAAACTTGAGGAACAAGAAATGAAGGACAAAAGGAAAGCGAGGCGAGTAAATGTCACACAAGATCCTTCCTTGTATGGTGGTTCTGTTGCTACACCACCTGCATCATCTGCCAAGATACAGACTGCTTTTGTGTCTAGAACTTCAGAAAGTACTCAGAGTCCTTCGGTGTCTACAAGTTCTAGTTCACACTGTCCTATCAATGAGAAGAAGTCTGAATCTACACCACATTCTGTGCAGCTTAACACTACTAATTAGGGAAAAGTTACAGTTGAAGCGGTTAAAGATCATATGTCTATTTTATCGTGTGTAGTTAGTGCATACGATGAACAGGTGGCTGGAAGGATTGGAAATGCAAATCTGACTTTTGAAGATTATGCACAAATTGATGAGGATGAAATGGAACTGATAGATACGCAATGGGCTTTAGCGAGTGTTATTCGCAGAATCAATAGGTATGAGAAGAAGACAGGGAAGAAATTCACCTTTGACCGAAACACTAAATTTGGATTTAATCCAAAATCTACTCAGTGTTATAACTGTGGGGAACATGGTCATTTTGCAAGAGAATGCAAGAACCCTAAGAAGCAAGGAAATCTGAACCCATTCAAGTCAAAAGAAGATTATCGGAAAAAGAAAGAGAAATTTGAAGAATCATCTTCTAAAGCACTTGTAAGTCAGTCTGATGAGGGATATGATTGGGGCAAACAGTATGATGATCTTATGGGTGCATTCATGGCTTCGTTGGAAGAAGAATCTGGGAAATGCAAAGAAAAGGTCGAGGAGATGAATGAGGTACATAATGATTTTCTTGAGATGATCGACAGACTGAAAGAGATGAATTCTCAACTAACTTCTGATCTGAGAGAATGCATAGAAGCCAATAAAAAGATGATTTCAAAAGAAAAGGCATTTGACAAAAAGATAACTGATCTTGCTAAAGAAAACGAAGATTTGAAAATCAAGGTTTTACAGAATAATCATCCCGTTTCTGTGCATCTGGATTCAGTTCAGAAGTTGAAAGTAGAATTATCTGCAGTAAAGGCTGAGGCTGAATTACACAAAGGCAAGCTTGAAAACTACCAGAATTTTGCATGTGTCATCGATTACTTTGCGGCAATGCAAAGATCTTCGCATGATAATTCTGGAATTGGTTTTCATGATGTGCCACATCCTCCCAGTTATGTTCCAAGACCTGAAATTAATTCAGCTTTAGAAGTTCATCCGGTTTCCTTAAAGGAGGATGTGTCTGAAAAAGTATCTGAGGATGCTGAAAGTGTTTTGTCTGAGGACAAAGAATGTGTTGAATTTGATGCTCCTATTATAGAGGACATTACTGATTCAGAATATTCAGCTGATATTCTGAGAATGATTAGTCATCAATGAGTTAACACTGTTGAGAAGAAGAGTCCAATATTTCAGAAATCAAAGTCTAAAGTAAAATCAGTTGGAAAAACAGTGGTTAAACAAAAGTTTATTTCCAAACCAGATTTAAAAGTCAAAAACCCAATTGTGTTTGTTAAGTCTTCGACTATACAGAAAGGAGAGTTGAGTAATAATTTTCACAAACAAAAGGGTATTTCTGAAAAAGTGGATAAGAAGTTTGTCAAAGTGGTTGACAAGGGTAATCAAAGTGGGGATGGAAACAAGGGCAAATCAAAGCTTTCTCAAAAGAATTTCAAGACAAAAGCCACTGGTTTGAAGACTAATGTTTTATCTCCGTCTGTAGCATCAAAATCTTTGGGTTCATCTAAGAGAAGTGATGAATCAAAACCAAAGAATGTTTCATCAAGGAAATGCTACAGATGTGGGAAAGTGGGTCATGTCATTGCTGACTGTGATTTGGACACTTGCAACAGATTTCATACTTTTACTCCACGAGAAACACGACAGTGTTTCACTTGTGGAGGAAAAGGACATATTTTAGCAAATTGTCCAAATCACAAGATTAAGAAACCTTTTGCAAATGACAGTCGGGTGATTCATTTTGGTGGGAGTCCTAAGAGGGTAAAGCCTAGTGAGGAGGAGATGAGAATCCTTAGGAAATTTGATCCTGAATGTGTCTGGGTCAAGGAGGAAAACTTTCATAAAAGACAAGTTTGTAATAACAAACAATAGGTTAAAAGGGTTTTGAAAAAGACATCATCATCTGATGATGAATTTTATGACAACTTTTCCTCTAAACAATTTTCAAAACAGAGTGGAAATTCTAATTCTTTTGGAAAATTCAGACACAGGTCAGATGGGAAATTTTTGTGAGAAAGGATAAATATTTGGAAGATGGGTCTTCAAGTAGTTCATCTAAATCGAATGGCAGGATGCTGTTCAGGGAGACTCAACGCCAGAATGGCGGGAGTCATCCCTTTTGGTACTGATAAAAATTTTGTTTTAATTTATTGTGCAGGTGGCATTCATGGGCCATATCAACAGTCGATGGATTGTTGATAGTGGATGCTCACGGCACATGACAGGAGATTTAGGATTTCTGAAAGATTTTAGGGAGATGAAAGGATGTTATGTTAACTTTGCAGGTGACAAAGGTGGTCAGATTACCGGGAGTGGTAGTTTGACTAATGGTAAAGTTTCCTTTGACAATGTGAATTACTACAAGGAGTTAACTAACAATCTTTTGAGTGTACCACAGATTAGTGATAAAGGTTATCAGGTGTTGTTTGATGATAAGAAATGCTATGTGCTCAAACAAGGAATTAAGATTCCAGATGACTGGATTTTGATGACTGCAGACAGGTGTAAAGATTTGTATGTTTTGGACATGGCTAATGCGGAGACGGTAAACAAGGTTGAGACGTGTCTGGTGTCGAAGGCCACAGAGCAGGATACTCGGTCTTGGCACAGACGGATGGGTCACATACACATCAGAAAGATGAATCATCTTGTACACAATCACTTGGTTGATGGTGTACCGGTTAAACATTTCAAATTACCTGATGTGTGTGTTTCTTGTAAAAAGGGTAAACAGAAGAGGAGGTCACATAAGTCCAAAACAGTGTTTTCTATTGATAAACCATTGGAACTTCTTCACATGGATCTGTTTGGACCGATTAATGTGAAGAGTATCGGTGGTGAATCATATTGTTTTGTGGTGACCGATGATTTTTCTAGATTTTCATGGGTAATGTTCTTAAAGTTTAAATCTGAAACTTATGAAAATTTTGTTTTGTTGGTGAATAGGTTGGAGACTTTGTACAAGTTGAGGGTTAGGCGTGTTCGATCAGACAATGGGACAGAATTCAAGAATCAGAACATGGAAGCATTTTGTGATTCAAAGGGCATTCAGCAGCAATTCAGTGCACCGTATGAACCACAGATGAACGATGTAGCTGAGAGAAAGAATCGTACATTGATCGAGTCTGCTAGAACTATGCTCGCTGATTCGAAGCTGCCCATTACATTCTGGAGTGAAGCTGTAGCGACCGCCTGTTTTACTCTCAACCGAGTGCTGATTGTCAAACGACATAATAAGACTTGTTATGAACTTCTTCAAAATCGAAAACCGAATTTGGAACACTTGGAACCTTTCGGGGCTCCTTGTACCATGCTTAAGAAAGATGCTAAATTCAACTCTAAGGTTGAAGAAGGTTTCTTTCTTGGCTACAGCCTACCCAACAAACGTGTGTTTAACAAGAGCACGGGTGTTGTGGAACTTTGGTATAATGTGGATGTTCAAAGACATACACTTATACCTGAAGGCAAAGGTCCAAATTGGCTTTTCGACTATGATAAACTTTTTGAGTCTTTTAACTTGTCTCCTAATGTTACTGATGATGAAATATCCTTGCAGATGTTATATGATCTGCAAAATGATGATGATCAAGGTGTTTCTCATCAAGATGAAGATAATCATCCAACTGAGGAAGGCACTTCTGAAACAGTTAATAATGACTGGTCATTGGAGGATGATCAGGACATATTTGAAGATGCAGTTTCTCATAATCAATATATCGATCAGAATATCACAAATCTTGATCATAATGTTGGAATCCCGCAAGTGCCAGTGTCTAGAGTGCATGTGAATCATCCTGTTGAGCAGATTATTAGAAATCCGTCTGCTGGAGTACAAACGAGAAGACAAGTTACAAATGAGGAGAGTTTGTATGTTGAGTTGGAGAGAACTCATGGGACTCAAGAGTTATGGATGCATTCTGCATTTATTTCTCAGATCGAGCCAAAGTCTGTAACTGAGGCACTGCATGAGCCTGCCTGGGTGGAGGCCATGCAAGAGGAGCTAAATCAGTTTCAGAAACTGGGAGCATGGCATTTAGTGGATTTGCCAAAGGGTGAGAAGAAGATGATAGGCACCAGATGGGTGTTACGGTGCAAGAGAGATGACAGAGGCGTGATTGTTCGGAACAAGGCGCGTTTAGTTGTTCAAGGATTCAACAAATCGAAGGAATTGATTATAACGAAGTGTTTGCACCAGTGGCGCGGCTAGAAGCAATATGACTCTTTCTGGCTTTTGCTGCGCACAAGAAGTTTAAGGTGTTTCAGTTGGATGTTAAGTCTGCATTCCTCTATGGGTCATTGAAGGAGACAGTGTACGTTTGTCAGCCACCGGGCTTTGAGGATCCTATCCACCGGGATCTAGTATACCTCCTTGACAAAGCACTGTATGGTCTTCATCAGGCTCCTCGAACTTGGTATGAGACACTCTCGACTCCCCTTATTGAACACGAGTTCAATAGGGGTCAGATAGACAAGACTGTTTTATCACGAAAAGGGTAAGGACATTCTCCTTGTTCAGATCTATGTAGATGACATCATCTTTGGGTCTACTAATGAACAGTTGTGTTTGGAATTTAAAGTGGTTATGATTAAGAAGTTAGAGATGAGTGCCATGTCAGACATTAAGTTCTTTTTGGGTTTACAAATTGATCATACTGATGATGGAATCTTCATTCATCAGACTAAATACATTCAAGATGTGTTAAAACGTTTTAGCATGCTTGATTGTAAACCCATTTCCACGCCCATTCAGCCCAATCACGGGATTGAGCCTGATATTAAGGGGGAGCTAATCGATGCTACGTTATACCGTGGAATGATCGGGAGCTTGATGTATTTGACTGCCTCACGACCGGATATTGTATTCGCTACAAGTATATGTGCTCGCTATCAATCTAAACCTAAAGTTTCTCATCTGATAGCAGTCAAGAGGACTCTTCGTTATCTGAAGGGTACACCAGACACCGGTCTGTGGTATCCTAAGGATGATAACTTTTCCTTCCATGCTTATAGTGATTCTGACTATGGAGGATGTAAGACTGATGCCAAATCTACAACTGGAGGTGCTCAGTTTTTGGGGGAGAGGTTAGTCTCTTGGCAATGCAAGAAGCAAACATCTGTTGCTACATCTACATGTGAAGCTGAATATGTAGCGGCTGCCAGTTGTTGTTCCCAAGTTTTTTGGATACAACAACAAATGAGAGACTACGGTCTAAATTTTTTGACCACCCCAATTCATGTTGACAACGAGGCTGCTATTGCTATTACAAAGAATCCGGTGTATCATTCACGTTCCAAACACATTGATATTCAGTTTCATTTCATACACGATTGCTATGAAAAGAAACTGATTGATGTGGTGAAGATACACACCAACGAGCAAAGGGCAGATCGTCTCACCAAGGCCTTTGACAAAAACCGTTTTGCGTATTTACTCAAATCAAATGGAATTCGGGTCATGGGTGAGGTAATCAAGAATCAACTTCCTTCGTAATCAATTTTTATTGAATTAACATCAGATATTTTAATTTTTCTTCTTTTGTGTTTTAGGTTTTAGGGGGAGAAAATTTAGAAAAATACAAAAACATTTGAAAAAACAAAAACATAAAAACATTAAAAAATTAAAAATATGAGAATTTGATTTGACTATGTGAGAAATGATAGCACATTGTTTGCAATTAGTGATATATCTGTATCATTAAAAATTTGAACATAAATAGTATTTACAAGTACTAAGAATGATGTGTTAGTAGGTTTATAACTTAGTTAATATAAGTTTAAACAAAAGTTTGATTATACTTTATAAGAAACAAATGCTTAGAATGCAGTACTTAGTTTTGTTCTGAAAGAGTGGTAATTTTTCTGACAGAGTGTTTCTTGAACAAAAAGTCAAAGTACTAGTTTGATCATGTGTTTAATTTTTAAAAAGAAATTCTGAATTTGTTTTTCTTTTATTTTCGTTTAAAGCTGGAACATTCTTTGCGTATACTTACGTATCGACCTGATTGTTATAGCTTTAAACGATTCAAATTTGTTTTCTTGGTTCTGATTAAGATTTGGACAATCTCTGCGTATATGAAAATATCGAACTGATTGTTAAAAGCTTAATCTTAAATTATTGTTTAGTTCATTTTCTGGATCATTTGAGCATACGTAAGTATCAACCTTGATTCCAAGATTTTGAACAAATTCAAATTGTTTTCTATTTTGTTATTTTCAAAAATAAATTCTGCTTTATTTTTGCATGATCAGGCTAGTTAAAATTGAAGTAATCAGTTTCAAGAACATTTATGTTTGATTAGTTATTTACAAATCGGGGATGTGTTCAAGTAAATGGATTATTATAAAGTGTTTGATAATCTTGTTTAATCTGATATGTTAACTAAGTAACTAAACTTAAAAGGATAAGTATACTGACAATCATCTTGGACTTGTAATTTGCTAATAAATTCATTCTTTAATTAATACAGATATTTTAATAATTGTAAAACAAAATGATCTCATGTCTGAATCTTTTCTCAAACAAAAAGATTTGATTTTTTTTAGTATAGTTAGACTAGTTAAATTTGTAGTTTAATTGTTTCTAAAAAATTTTGAAAAAATTACAAAAAGATTTTTACTTTTTATCTGATGTTAAATCAATAATTTTTGGTTATTTGTTTGACTTAAAACAATTAAACATGAATTTGTTTTGAAATTTTAAATAAAAATTCAAATTTTTAAAAGGTTCGCCTGGTTTGTGAGAAGGTTCGCTAGCTAGGTTCGCTGGTTAGGTTCGCTGGCTAGGTTCGTTAGCTAGGTTCGCTTGCTAGGTTCGTTTGAAATGGTTCGCAGGAAAGGTTCGTCTGAAATGGTTCGTTGCAAAGGTTCACAAAAAAGGTTCGTTGGAAAGGATCGTCTGAAAAGGTTCGTGAGTATAAATATAAGGTTCATGATAAGGGTTCGTCACTTTAATCTGATTGCTCGACTGACGAACTTGCAAGAAGAATTTTTTCGATTTTTGATTTCGGACCTCCGAATACTTTTCATTGACATTTTTAGACTCAGAATCATCTGCTGATTGTTTTTAGGTAGAAATCATTGGATTTGACCGGCTATATTGAGAGATCTAAGAAGTTTTAGGATTTTTAGATCGGACCTGTAAATTTGAACTAAAACTGGTTAAATTTCAAGTTCTAGACAAACCATTTTTGTAAAAATTGTTCATCGGTGTGTTTCGAACCTGGGTGTAAAGTTTTATCTTCCAATTCGAAGATTTTTATTTTTGATTTGAAAATGGAAAAGGTTCGCTGGATGAACAGGTTCGTTGAATGAACTAAGGTTCGCCGAACCTTGAAGGTTCGTCTGAATCTGATAGGTTCATGGCGAACCTATGTATTTCAAATGAACCGAACCTTTTTGGTCAAGGTTCGTTTGACCAATAGGTTCGTTTGTTTGAAGGTTCGTTCATTCTGAGGTGCGTTCATCAGAAGGTTCGTTCATTAGAAGGTTCGTTCATCAGAAGGTTCGTTCATCAGAAGGTTTGTTCATCAGAAGGTTCGTTCAACAGAAGGTTCGTTCAAATAGGTTTGTCTAGACAACAGGTTCGTCTAACGTAGGTTCGCCTAACATTAGGTTCGTCTTAGAGGATATGTTCGTTGGTCTATACTTAAAAATTTTTTAATTTTTTAATTTTGTTAATTTTTGTTTCTAATTGTGTTTTATTTCTGATTGTAGATATGACGAATTTAACTTTTGGTGACAAACATAATGTCTGTGCCTATTTGGATCCTACAACGAGGAATGGCCAAGATTTTCGTCCTATGATCGAGTTTCTTCGACGATCAAGAATTTACCACGCCATCTCCAACTCTTGTCAGATCTATCGATCACATATTCAGAGCTTCTGGGAGTCGGCCAGAGTTATTTCAGTAGATGAGGAATATGTTATTGATGCGAATGTGGTAGGGCAAGCACTTCGTATATCTGAGGCTGATATCAGGAGGGTATTACAGTTCGGGGGTGAGCCTGCTGGTATAACTCTTATACCAGAGAAGTGCATTAAAGGATGCTTCATGCGCATCAGATATTTTGGAGCTTACAACTCCATCTCGGTGAAGAAGGGCAAGCTTCCACTTCAATACAAGTTTTTAGCACACGTGTTGCTACATTGCCTGAGCATGAGGAAAGACACGTTCGATGAATTGCGAGATTTGATGCGATCAGCTATGGTAGCTCTTATATTGAACAAACAGTTCAATTTTTCAGGGATGATCTTCCGGTATATGTCCGACAACATTACGAAGGCTAAGGATAGATTCTATATGTATCCTAGATTCGTACAGATGCTGATTGATGAGAGGTTGCCTGAGGGGCTGTTACCTAGGGAAGCTGCCGATTTACTTAAGTTGAAACACATGACTGATTCCAGTTTGGGTCAGGTCAGGGTGTATCAACGGAGTGGTGATGCTATTTTGGAGCAAGACATGATAGGTCATTATGCTAGGGCAAACTATATTGCTCCTGATGATGATGCTTGGAGGCATGCTGACTCTGGTTCAGATGCTGAATACATTGCATAAACATATATGATAAGATAAAAATATAGTAAGACGTGAGAGTATAGACTAAGATATACTTTTGCATGATAAAAGAGATGCAACAAAGAGTAAAGCTATGAAACTTGTAAAAAAGCTGAAATGAGTAATAATTCACAACTACTTTTAAATTAATTGATTAATAATATAAATTACTAGGATAGAACCCACATATTATATGGGTTAAACAAATATAATATATTATAAATAATTTTTTTATGTAGATTTGTATGTTTGATAAAAATAATTGTTGATAAAATAATAAATGACGAATAATTAAAAATAATAAATTACAAATGATAAAAATTTAAGAATTATAAAATTATATTTTAAGATATTATATAAGTGAAATTTTCTTATAAGAAGATTTATATATTTGGTATTTAATTGTATAATTTAATTTTTAAAATAATTAATATTTAGTTAAATATAAAAGTCAATTGGTATCTAATAGGAGAGATATGAGGGGGTAAAAATTAGAGTATATGAGAAGGTGACATGTGCATACTTTAGCTATTCTTTTATTAGAATAATGAGGTAATAACCCGTGTATAACACAGGTGAAGTCATAAAAAATATGTAATTTATTATAATTTACAAAACATTGTTCCATATCAGATAAAATAAAGATAGTAAACATTTGATATATTACGAATATTAATTGCATACAAATACTTTAAATAATCTACAAATCTCTGAAAATGTACTTGTATACAGCACTCGGCATCTTATTCGCACATGCAACATGTTTATCTAATATTAATAATTTAGCGCATCTATGTTTTTTAAGATAACTTGTTTTTTACATAAATTTTGTTTTTTTGAAAATAAAATGTTTTCTTACTTTTAACAATTTTGACTTTAGAAAATTTCGTATTTTACAAAAATTTTTAAGTGTATTTTATAAAATTTTTTAAGTGTATTTTATAATAAAAATAAAAAGATGAATAATATAGTAGTTATTAGTATTATAATTATTTAATAAAATAAATAATTTATTTAATAAGAGAGAGCTTGTAGTTTTTAATAAGAGAGATAATTAAGTGAATTGATAAGGAATTGACAAGTGACAATAATTGTGTAAAAATGTGACAAATGACAATAGTGGTGTAAGAAGGTGACAAATGACAAAATTAATACTCTTTTATTATAGAGTACAGATTTAGATATATATAGATTAGAATAAAGATTCATGGTCAATTTAACATATATTATTTTATTCATGATGTGAACATCATGTAGCCATTTGCCGTTTAACAAAAGACTCACGTTGGAACAAATCAACATCTAAAAAACTTAAACAGAGACAAATACATGGTATGAGTCAAAAAAAATAAATGCAAAAGAAAAAAACGACGCAAGTGGGGTTTGAACTTACGTTGAGAAGTGCAAAACCTTTAAAAAACTCAAGGAAAATACAACAAATAATTTACTAGAAATACGTATTTTTTTTAGTCAACAAGTTTTGAATAAGGTAAAGTGATGTTTTTGAATTATGTCGAAAATTATTATATATATTAAATAGCATGACAAAAGGAATAGTTAAGTTTGTATAGTATTGTTTTAACACATTTGAGTTTGGCAACAAACTTTTATTTTTTTGAACATGCTACCACAAGTATATTAAATAATAGTAAATAATATATCTATATATTTATTTATTGAGTACTAACTATTACATATGTATTTACATATCTAATGAAAAAAGCGTGATTCTTACAGTCTTGGTCAAATTGTGAATAATAAATTTTATATATATACAGTGTAGTCGTCTTTTTGGTTTACCTAAGAATTATAAAATCATGAAAAATGAATTGTGTAGCCGTCTTTTTGTCCCATAAAATTTAATAGTAAATATCTTTGACTACCATAAGTTTTTCTAACTTTGAGAAGTAGTAAACAGAAATAAAAGCATTAAGTTTGAGAGATTTGCTTAAAGATTTTAGGTTTTTATTAAATTTGAGAAATTTGCTTAAAGATTTAATTTTTTGAGATTTGCTTAGAGATTTAGTTTTTTGTTTTAATTCAACCATTTGGTTTCTGGTGAAAAGGATTTTGTAAATTTTATATTCTGCTATGTAACTTTTAATTCTGCAAATGATATATAATACATGTTTTTGGGAGTATACTGTGATAACCCGCTGCAACGCGCGGGGTGATAAAACCTAGTTTATCATAAAATGATATTTTAAATATTGAAAAAAATATTTTAACACTATTAATAACTAAATACTATTGTAATTAAAGATTATGCATATGGAATCGTTAGTGTATATGCATGTGTGTAGTGTACGTGTGTTAGCATATCCACGTGTATGATAGAGTACGTGTGTCACACCTTACCGACAATAGAATATGTTAGTATATTTCATGTTCTTTTTTCCATTTTTCTGTAACCTTTTGGCCTATAAATGCTAAATGTTTATGATTGTTTTTCTGTATATGTTATCGGAAATTTGTTAGATAAAAAAAGATTAATTATTGTCATTAATTAGTCGAAAAAAGAGCAATGTTGCTGGAAATTTGACGATATACAAATATTAATACAAATAAACAAAATTAAGTTTTTTCGGATAGTTGTCAATAAAATTTATTTTATTAAAATTAAAAAAATCAAATATTCGTCGGTAAATGGTCGCTGAATTTAACTTTAAGGGAAAAAATAAAAATAGAATGTTTGTCGGAAAGTCATCGGAAAATTTAATTGATTTATTATTGTTATTGTTATTGTTATTGTTATTGTTATCAGTAATAATATATAATAAGTGAACTACGTTTTGTCACAAAATTGTCGCTAATCATTTGGACTATATCAAATTTATGTTTGTCGGTATTTTGTTGCAAATTTAGCGAGAAACGTCTTTTGTTGCTAATTTGTGGGAATATTCGTCATAAATTCATCGGAAATGTTTTTCTTAGGAGGTTTTTTCTACAAACGTTTTTTGTTGATAATTTGTCGCTTTACGGTTTTTCCGACGAATCGCTGACTAATATTTTTTCGAAAAATTTTATTTATTTTTGGTAACGTCCTTATGTGCTAAGAAAAGCATATGCTATGCTGGTTCTCATGTTCGACAGGTTGGTTTCATGTGGTTTAATTTGTACCCTTCTTCCTGCCAATTAGATTATCACGAAAAGCGATGTCCTTAATTTATTTATATCATCAATTAAATCAACATATAACGTCGATAATCACTATGATTATTATTCTTTAATTTGGATTGTTCTCATTTCTTAGAGTTTATTTGAGATATACTTATTATTTTTTCTAGAAAGATGTACAAGACATACGGCTCTTTTATTTATTTATTTTTCGGCAAATTTACACCACTTGACTTGAAATTTTTTTTGAAATTAACCAATCATTTAATCTTAGTTTTAATATGCATCTGACTTTTATTCAAAATATTATTATTGATTATTATTGGCCAATAAATTATCTTTTGGATTATAAAAATCTAATTTCTTTAAAGAAAAATAAGTATGAACAATAAATGATGTGCATAAAAATAATATAAATTACAATACTTAATTACTTGTTGGTGATATTTTACAAGTATGTATCTCTTTGTTAATCAGCTTTAATTTATTACCCTATTTAGGAGTGTTCATTTTCAGATATCCGGTAATTCGGATATCTGAACTTAGAAAAAAGGTTAAAAAATTTAAAAAACATATATATCGGATATCTGAATATCAGAAAATACCTGCAAAATATCCGAATATCCAAAAAAATATTGAAATATCCAAAAAAGTATCCGTAATATCCAAAAAATTATCCGAAGTCTACGAAAAATTTTCCTAAAAACTATTTCAGATTTTGGATATCCGAACTATCCGAAAATTTTCACAATAGGTATCCAAATCCGAACTTCCGGATATCTGAATTTTTCTGATACTTCGGATCTTTGGAATTTCGGATTCAGATTAAGTTACATGTTTTTTTGAACACCCCTAACCGTAGTTACTACTAGAAAGCTTGTTTAGCTAAATTTTTCATTCGTATCATTAATTAAAGATTTATAACGACACCAAACAAAGATTAAGCAAAAACGAAAAAATATGTAATTACTTGGGAAGAAATAATCCTAAACAAAATTTATCTTTTAAAAATAAGAGATAACATAGTATTTTTCCTAACTCAAAAAAAAAATAAAAAATTAATGCCCTAGTCCCTTGCCTCTAGTTTTATTAGGTGAAGCCGGCTCTAAATTCAACTTGTAACCGTGTAAAAAACTATTGTATATAAAACAACCGACGATTTCTAATGATAAGAGTCAGACGATCATCTTGATCTTACCTTGATTCCGTCTAGTTCTACTCTCATAAACAATATCATATATAAATATTCATGCATATATATTATGACTTACTATTTTTAATGTAAACAAATGACATAAAATACAAGTAAAGTAACATAGCAAGCCTCCAAGATTATTTCGATGGGTACTAAAATAAGTTTCTAACTATTTAAGATTTTTGCACAAAGACAAATAATCAAACAAAACTAACAACTAATCCAAAAGCGTTCATGTGTTTCCTGAATAACAAGGAGATGACCATCAATATATACCGGCCAAGACGAACACCAAAATATTTTAATGTAGCTCAATATTTAATTTTATAAGCCTTCTTATTAATGTTTTTAATGTTTAAGTAATATTTAGTTAAGGTGGTTTTATATAAAGAAATTATCAAAGTATTTTCTAAAATGTTATACTTAAGTTAGAAAATCAAGTCCTATGTGGCTTCTATCGTATATCTACATTAATTTGTTCGGGTATTTAACTTTTCACATATGTCATAACTTAAATTTATGTGTTACACGTGTAATCATCAAATGTACATTCTATTGACCTTTAGCTAACAAAAAGTTAATTTATGACATCTGGAGGCTACAATTTTTCGGGGATTCAACTGTTTAGATTGTGTATTTTTAGCCGATCAGGTTATTTTTTGTCATTTTAGATTTAGAAAAACAAGAGTCATCTCATATTATCAGAAGAGAAAGTGTGTTTAATATATTCTTGATAATGTGAATACTTGAACAAATTTTTTTATATCACAAAACTGCATTTATACGATATTTAAAGGCTTGAAAGCTAAGTAACTCACATTTAAACATATCTAAAGACAGATTGTAATATTGCTTGGGAGGTTTGTTACTGATGGTTGTATCCAGACATAGAAGAAACTGAATTAATATTTAATATACGATGTAATTAAGATCACAATATCAATTGCCTCTCGTGTCACAATGAAACGTTCTTGGTCATATGAAGGTTGCACTAATTGAAATTATACTATACCCATGGTTGTAAAAATCGCTAGGCGCTAGTCGGGCGGCGACGTTCCGCCTAGGGATTAATCGGCGCTATACGGATTGGAATTTTTATATGTAATTTTACAAATGTTTATTACATACACACATTAATATAAATAATTTAATATAATACTTCAAATATATTAAAAAATAAACTTAAACATACTAAGTCAAGTACTTCAAATTACAAACTTAAACACAAAATTCAAATTTTATAGAGACATATTAAGTATTTGGAGTTGAGAAATGTCTCGAATAATCACTTCCTTAGGTCCTTTTTACTCGAAAAAAACCAAAAAAACAAAACAAAAAAACAAAAAAAAAGGTCGTGTAGGGCAAAATCGACAAGGTTTCTGGCCGCCTAGCGCCTAAGCTCCTAGGCGCCGCCTAGGCCGATTTTTACAACACTGACTGTACCTAACGTAATTGTTTTGTTATACAATATAATTTTTGTTTTCAAATACAACCATTTTAGATGCAAATATTTAGAAAGAAACGGCATTATGTAACAAAAATATTACCTTAGATTAATACAATTTTTGTTAATGCAACATTCATTAAACTTTTTACTATAATAAATTATGTATTAGTCTTATTTTCTTTGTTTTTTTTTTTAATATTGGTTTGTAGTATTAAATGGACTATACATTACACATACTAGAGTAGTTATTTTGTAGTGATGAGTGGTTGCTCGTGTGCAATCAGTATCTTTCATTGTTCTACGAGATTCATTAAAGTTATGAGTTATAGTTGAATGCCATATGATAGTAATTTTGTTGAAAATAGATACAGTTCAAACCTACACTAGTTATTATAAAATATAAAAAGAAATGCACAATTTGGTGGTATCACCCGATAATGGAGGAACTTCATATAATATATGTTAGACAATTACCTAGGTCTCCTAAAATATCTAGGGCCTCATATATAAAAAAAATTTACTATACAGTTTACACATGATTTGGTTTGAATGGATTATATTGATATATAATAATTTAAATTGCCTAAGCCTAAAATGTACAGTAGTGATTTGGTGATAAGGGTTAAGTTAAACTAAATAAGCCTCTTAACCTAAAAAGCTTAAGAAGAATTTTGAGCCATTATATCACTAATTAATGACTATGATTAAATCAAGTTGTTAAATGATATTTTAGGTAATAACTATTTTTGTTGACTTTTTATTAAGTTTCCCAAAATTCTTTAAACATTCATAACTTTTACATATGAAATTATTTTTTGAAAAAAAATATATACCATAAAAACGAACATTTTTTTATTTTTAAAATTAATAATGTATTGCTATAGAAAAAATTTGGTTTTTTAGTTTATTGTGTCTTTTGTACATCATTGTGTCTTTTGTACATGTCATTGTGTCTTTTGTGTTTATGCTCAATGTTGTGTTTTTTCTAAACATTTTAAGACACAATGATGTCGCATAATACATTATGTCAAGCAAGGATGACATAGTAACGATTATGAATAACACAATAATCTTTAAAAAAGACACAATTACCTGTAAGAAAAACACAAAAAGATAATTATATACAAACATTCAAGAAAGATACAATGACGATAATTAGAGACAATCAACTGAAAAAATTTCATTTTTTATAACAAAATTATACTTATTTTAAAGATAAAAAATGTTTGTTTTTATGATATATTTTTTTAAAAAAATAATATCGTATGTAAAAGTTATGAACGTTTAAAAAATGCGGGGGTAAGTGGTTATGACTAAATTACCCTCTAACAACTTTTCCCTCTAAAATTTTAAATTTTCCATCATAAATTTGATCTCATTATCTAAGGGTCAATTAGTGATTGTGTAACAACTCTATATACGGTGGCTGAATTGCATGCTTGTGTACTAGAATAAGCTCTGGTTTCTTGATTTTAAGCATATAGTCATATATAAAAATTTAAAAGAGAGTAACCTTTTCATCTTTTTTATTAACATAGTTTGTTATTACGTTGTAATGTGTATTTATATTGACATTAATTATTGTCTTATTAGTTATGCTGGTTTGGTTACTTGAAATTTTGATTGGTTATATAGTAACATTAGTCAAATATGATTAAATTGATTGAATTTTGAGGTATTTCTCATGATGATGGAACAACACGTTGAAAAAATCAGAGAAATATATGAAAACTAGGTTTTTCATCAAGATGTAAAAATCAAACTTGCAAACATCCTCATATACAATATGATATAAATGCTTAAAGTATGATGTTTGAAACTGTGAAATAAACGAATATGAAAATTAAGATTATAAATATGTGAAAAATCTCATTATCTAAGAGTAACCAACCCCAAAGTCCTCAAAGATCATATAATCTTGTAAATACATCAAACAACCCAAAAACAAGTATATGGTATTTAGAAAATACAATATTATCATGTTTAGAATAATGTTATTTAAATGGTTAAAGAATCGAGTTATATGATATTTAAAATATGGTAAATTACATATATCTCCCGACTAAAACTATTTATTACATATTTACCTAATCATAAAACTAAATTACATATTTCCTCATTCTAAACCAAACATATTACATATTTATCCATTTTATTAAAAAACAAAATATGTAGTTCCTATTTTACACTTAATGAACTAACGAAAAATAATTTACTTATTTCTCCTTACTAAGAGACAATTTCGGAACATAATAATATTTGTAATTTTAGTTTAATATTGGGTATATATGTAATTTTGATGTTTAATAAGGGGATGTATGATATTATCCCTTTATAATATATATATAATATAGAATTTAAAATAAAATTTTTTAAATGTAATACATAAATTTTTAACATATTTTTTAAAGTTTTTAACCTAGTTTTTTTCTAACAAATGATAACTAATTTAAAACAAAACTGGCCAGGTGTATTACACCCAAATAAAACCTATATGGGCTTTTTCTAAAGGAAAAGATCAACCACCCTATCCAACTTTATAAACCCCCATTATCTCCATAAGCATATTCAATTGCATCAAAACACTGTCCAAGAACATCATCACCAACGTCATGAGTTATTACAATCAAGGCCAGCCTGCAGTTGGTGCTCCTCCTCCACAAGGTCTGTTTCCATTCAATTTGATTTTTGATCTTGATCAGATCTTGTTTGATTTAGATCTTAATTGGGGATTAGGGTTCTTTAATATGAATTTATCAGTGAATTTACGAATGTCGATTGATTCTTGCAGGTTACCCACCAGAAGGGTATCCGAAAGATGCGTATCCACCACAAGGATACCCACCACAGGGGTACCCTCCGCAACAAGGCTACCCTCCACAGTATGCCCCTCAGTACGGTGCACCCCCTCCGCAGCAGCAGCAACAACAAAGTAGCGGTTTCATGGAAGGATGGTAATCTCTAATTTCCCCAATTTTTAGAATTTACTTCTTTATTGCATGCAATTGCTGTAGATCGGTTCTTGATTCGCTGATATTAGTTTTCTTTTTTGTGTAAATTGATGTTATCTTGACTTTTGGAGAGAACTTTTGACTTCAGATCGTGATTTTCAAACACCTGTCTATGTTTTTACTGGTATTTTTGGTCAATTGCTTCTGTTCATTTAGGGCAGATGATGAATCTTTGGCATCTTTTCCGTTTAAAATGTCCACATTAGAAGCGCTCATGATGTGGTGTTGAGATCGCTGTGATCTGATGCGAAGCATTATGCCGTTGACCAGAATATGAACAAATCAATCATTGATTGTAATCGGTCTGCGTTTTTAAATCTGATTTCCGAACAAGCATTGGGTTTGAATATTTTGAACAAATTAGACCATAGATGATGATAATATCTTATATCTTTAGTGCTTAAAAGTTAACAATTTAAGTATTATCAATAAACAATTTTTAGCATCTTTTAAATATGAACTCTCTTACATACGAGATGTGGGTGTGCCTGTGCATCGGGTTTTGGGATCAAAAACAAGTTTAGTATCCAACACTTGCAAGATTATCATGATTACTTGTTATCAAACACTTGCTAGATAGCCATGATTCTTTGGAACCAAAGACTTGATTTGAGGGTGTGTTGGATTGAGTTGATACATTGACATTTGGGTTGATATGTTTACAAAAAGATTATGATCAAGGAGTGTGTAAATATTTTGGGTACTGTGTTGCTGTCAATTCGATTTCTTTAACAGGTCAAATTGTTGATTTTGTTTGTCAATTGGTGATTATGAGCAGTTTGGCTGCCCTGTGTTGCTGCTGTTTGTTGGAAGCTTGCTTTTGATTGAAGTATGGATGGTGTACAAGTTATCTTGAATGGGACTTGTGACCAGATTTGAACATTTATTATCTTTCTGCATATGAATTTGAACTTACAAATGAACCCAGTAGTTTACATTTTTATGGATTGTGGATTTCTTGTTTCAATTATTGGTTTTATGTTTGTAAATGGCCATCTTTTTCTAAGCTAATTTGGCGCACACCCTGCAATTTTTATTTGGTTATAGTGATTTACTTCATACTCCTTGGAAAAAAGAAAGAATTCGAAAAAAATGGATTTTTTTTGAGTTGGGTTTTTTGAAAGCAGTTTTTTTATTCTTGTAGGATAAACGTAATTATAGGGATGTTCATCGGGTTAGATGGTTTGTTCAGGTTATTCGGATTGGAAAATTTTAAGACACTATCCAAAACCCGATCCGAATTAGAAATATGTTAATCCGATCCAAATCTATCCAATGCCAGAAAAACCTAAATAAAGAGGCTTTTATTTGAGTTATTCGGATTGAATTCAGATATCTGATCCAAATAAACAGAAGTTTATATATCCAATATCTTATTCAATCCAAATAAGAAAAACGGATATCCAATTCGAATCTATCAGAATATCTGAATCTTTAATTCGGATTGTTTTTTTAGAGTTTTGGATAGAGTCAGATTTTGAATGCTTTGAACACCCCTGAACGTAAGGCTAGATAATACAAAATTAGATTTTTGTTCCTTTGTATTCCAAGGGGGAAAAAACCTTTTTATTGCAATAGTCTCTTTGTATTAATGTATTCATGAAAAAATAAATAAATAAATTATAAAGGTTCATTTTCAAAGAATTGGGTTAAAATATCACTATTTTTTCTATGATTGCTTTATCAAATCTGTGAGCTTTAGTTATTAGGGGCACTTAGTTTTATCTTTATCATGTCAAGTGTTTTTGAGTTATTTTGATCCATCTTCTCGAGTGAGATTTTATAAAATTTTTATCAAGGTTAGAAAACATGTGAAGTACGTATGTTGAATTAAAAAATTATGCATTTATAGGTTACTAATATAATAACTATTCATGATTAAATTAAATTTCTATTAAATATTTAAAAATATTTTTTTATATCATTATTATTTAATATAATTATTTAATAAAATAAAAAATAAAAATGAGAATATATCATATAGTAACACGTGTCATCTCATTTAGTAATAGAGATATAAGAAAAATAAAAATGAAAAATATAGAGACATCATAAAGTGAGGCATGTTATACTTGTTTATTAGTATAGCTATATTTATTAGTATAACTAGGCTAGTATCCTGTGTATTACACGAGATGCATAAATATATATTATTAGGAAAAATTTCATATAAATGTAACAAATTTTTCATTTTGCTACAATCAAGTTACTAAAACTTTTTTTCCCAATTAAGTCATTCAAGTTATTTTGGTATTATAATCCTATGTGTTTTAACATGAATCAATAATTATTAATTTTAATTAATATCTGACAAATAATAAAAGATTTAATAATTAATAATTACTTATTCAAGTTAGTCATTTTAAAAAAAACTATTTACTCAAACTTATATCAACATATATTACCAACTATTCATGTCAAAAACATATAATTAGAACACAAAAATAACTTGAATGACTTAATTAGGACAAAAAAGTTTGAGTGACTTGATTGAAACAAAATGAAAAGTTAGTTACATATATATGAAGCTATCCAATATTATTATATAATAGTTACCAATAAAAATTTAAACTGTATAAGATGGTTTTTTAATATAAAATATGATTAAACATAGTTTCATAGATTACATAATAAAATAATTATATTATTTTTTTTAAACACTAACTTTTTTTTTCAACGTTTGTTTCTTTAAAAATTTCGTTTGTAAACTATTTTTTAAAATTCTATATTTTATAATAATTTGGTTTTTTAAAAAGAGTGTATTCTAATATTAAAATATTTTTAATTTATTAAAAAAGTCTTTTTTATAATTTAAAAATGTGTGAAAAATATATTTAATATTTAATATATGATATTTAATAGGAGAGAGACGAGGAAAAACATAAAGGTGCTCTAGAAATGCGCCAAGTGTCCCTAAAATCCTTTATTAGTTAAGTAAGATAAGATAATATATAAACTTTAATTAACGATCAAAACTGATTACTACAACCTTAGTCTTAGTCCGATCATAAATTTGGAAATAAGGGAAATTTGCCCAAAACACACTCATAAGCATAACACCAAATAGAGCTCAATCAAACAATATTCAATAAAACTTAAGAGTTCCATTTGCATCTTTGACATAGAAATGAAAGAATCACATTATTCATGTGGCAAACAATAGTTTGCTATCGATCGATCTCTAAAACACACATATAAACATATACAAACAGAAGAGATAACCATTCTACTTCTCTTTGGATTCTGATTGAAAATTTTAAAGATTACAGTCTGTTAATGGCCGTTTTATAGAAAATCAAACTATAAACAAAGATTAAAAGCCATATATACAACAAAATTAAATAAGAAATAATAGCAAGTTTTAACAAACTTGGTTTAGAAAAGGACTATTGGGGCTGGGTAATTTTAACTTTATTTTTATTTTTCTTTTTTAGACAATGTAAAATAGTAATTCTAAAATATTAACGTTCAAAATACACATTTTAGTCATGTGTAATTTTTAAAAAGTTAGGACGGCATATAAAATTTTGGTTTAACATGGAAACCAGGGTCGAAGGATTGTTCAGACCGATCGCCCCCCTGTTTTTTCGCGTAGTATTGTATATTTCCCGACACGTAGTGTAAAATTTTTTAAAAATCTATAATTCGCCCCCCCCTGGAAATTTTTTTTTTATTTCGCCCCCCTGAGATCCTCGTCAAGCTTCGCCACTGATGGAAACCATTGTTGCAACAAAACTAAATTGAATCTAACCGAATTATGCCAAGTGCTAAACTAAAATGATAAAACTAAAAAATTGGTATTACCGATGAGTGATAAAACAAAAAAAATATTTCGATCCGTAATTGCTTACTTGCTAATTTGTGAAAAATACTCAACCGTTCCCGTGGCGGACCTAAGAACTATTTTTATGAGGGACGAAAAATTTTAATGTTCATTTGAGGATTGATATATAATGATTTTTTTTCTTCTGTTTAGATCGGTTAATATCAAATCGGGTCAGGTCATGTTAAAAAATATATTATCAAAATAAATTTCATATATAGAATAATAATAAAGATACAATATGTCAATGGTTGTTTTTATGCCTAACAAAATGAGCAGGATGGGTTGGGTGATATGTCAGAACGGGTGTGGGTCAGGATGGGTGAAGGTCATGATGATTTTTATGCAAAATCAGTTTGAGTTTAATTGGGTCATTTTAAAAAAAAAACATCAATTTTGTTCAATTAAAATAAATTGCCACAAAACAAATAATTAAATTCAATAATTTTTATCAATTTTTTTATTAAATATATTATTGATCATTCTTACCCGCTTTAATATATCACATTCTCATAGTTTTAAGTAACCTATATTGTTATAGGTCATGGTTGTCAGACCTGATTGTTCTTTACGAGGGATAGAGACCTTTAAAAGCAACTATTTTTTTTCAAAAAAAAAATACAAGTATCATTTTAATTAAGGTGATTTTATTTGGACACCCCCACTTTTTTATTTTAACACCCCTGCCGGTACGGGGCAGTACGACCCGTATTGAGTACAGACAAACATTCTAGGGAATTCTTTGGAATCAGTGAAACATTCTGTTGGACGGGCCGTACTGATCAGGCCTTGACTTATTTTTCCAAGCCATTTTGGATGTCAAGCAGTTTTTGAGTCACTTGATACGGCCCGAACTGGTCAGTACGGGTCTTCTTGAAGTTACTTATTTTATTTAAACTTAATTTACGTATGTAAATAATTTTTAACGATATATGTTTAGTACGTGAATTATTTGAACGATATACGGTTATTATTTTAATTAAACGTCATAATTTTGTTACGTTATCATTTTTAACAATATTAATTATTTACGAAATCGTTTTAACTAAATATTTCATTTTATAATTAGTTTGTTTACGTTAATTTAAATAATTTAAACGATATAAGTTTGTCTCGCAAATATTAAACAACACAAACAGAAACAATACAAATGCAGAAAGAAACATACATATATACACAATATAAGTTTTACATACAAGGAAACAAAATACAAAAATACAAAACTAACTATGAACCTTCGGATGGTCCAGCGGACGATCCGTCGTCTGCGTAAACGCGTGGCTTCGGGAACGGTGGAAGCTGTGACCTATCCCGTCGCGCATGCTCTGACGCGACCATCCACTGGGCCAAATTCTATAAACGATCGAGCCGTTGCTCGACGCGTGCCTCCCAAGCGGCCCGACGATGATCGGCTTGAGCCATCTCGTCACATCGGGCGGCAATCTGGTGCAACAACGCCTCGAGCGGCTCAGTCAGGCGCACCGTACGATAAACGTGCGGTGGATGCTGCGCGGCAACTCCTCGCGCGCCAGTGATCGAACCGGCTTCTCCCGAATCGGCTCGGGCATCGAACCATCGTCCTGAGGCGGCTGCTGCTGCTCCGGTACGACGGCGACCTGGGTGGCCTGAAACGGTCCGTACTGATGTTGGTCGTACAGCAAACATTTAAAAAAAATTATGGCCAAGACGGGCCGTACAGCTCAGGAAGGCCCGTACTGATGTTGGCCGTCTCAAACAAAACCAGGCCGTCTTAGGCCAAGACGGGCGACGGGCTGTCTTGGTCAAGACGGCCTGTCTTGGCCATACCAGGCCAAAACCAGGCCATCTGTCCAAGACGGCCCGTCTTCCGTCTTGCCATACCAGTATAAAGGTCACCTTTTTCATTTGTTGAACAAGGCGGGCCGAACAGGTCAAGACGACCCGTCTTGATTGTTAGTTGGTTCAAATTTGAATTACCAAGACATGCTGTACTGACCAAGACGGCCCGTCTTGTTCTTATTTCAGAAACGAAAATTCGAATAAACAGGTCCTATTTCGATCCAAATCCAAATCTAAACATATATTCATGATCTACGAAATAAAAAATGTACCTTGTGTTGAAAGTTTGAAGATCCAAGACGGGGTGTATAGACCAAGATGAGAGAGTTTGGGAGTATGTGTGTGTGGAAAAAGTTAAAAATGAAACTGAAATTTGAATTTAATCTTGAACAGTACGGGCCGTATTGTTCTTACTTTATTTTTTTACATATACAAAAAAAAAATCATTTTTATTACATTTAATTAAAAGAATTTGTTTTTTACATTTACACGTTTATGTAGTCGACCAACTTATTTTCATCTATAAATCTTTGATATTTTTGCAGCCTGTCATGATACACGAACTCCCAGTCGGATGCGGCATCATTTCGTTAACGTTTCCAAATAGGATTTACCGTTGGCATTAGATAATATCATTGTAAGGTAACATTAATGAAACGGACGCCAAAATGAACTACTGATACGACGTTATGTCGCGGCAAACTATTAGCAGATGTCCACAAAGGAAAAATGGTTTGAGGACCTCGACTGCTGAAAAAGTGAACGATTACGTCAAATCTTTGAGCAATTACTAAACCTGTGTGAGGCATAAACATCCAAAGTTGGTGGCCACACGTCATATTTGAGTCGCGCATAACTCTTATTTTATCTTTTTCCTCGATGAACAAATTAAGAGCTTTATGGGACACATTTTCTCGAAGGTTATTAAATATTGCTAGTTTATGATGACCCATAGTTTTAATCAAACTCGTTTCAAAATCGTGTTTCATTTTTACCTCTTGTGCTTGCACGATTTCATTTACGAAACCGACAAGCGAAGCAAGCGTGCTATTTGTTGATTTGAGGAATCTTTTTAGGTTTGAGTGCTGACTTTTCACCCGGTTTGTTGTACGTTGACCAAAGTTGCGCGTTCTATTGGTCCATGCTGTTACAAACATATCTCTGTAACTGTTTAACCATGTGTGCGTGTTAGATACTCCAGAACCCCTGAAATGAAACAAAAACCAATGATGATATGATGATAATAATGATGGTATATGATGGTTACTTTTTTTGTTGTCTTTGATAAGCCTTTCGTATAGACGGCTGTAGTTGTAGTCGTATAACTCTGTTGTCGGAGAGCTACACAAATTCGCACATCGACCTTTGAATTTCTTCCAGTCTGCTTCTGAAAAGCTTGCTTTGCAGTGTTTGGCAATATTTTCGTCTATGTGCCATCTGCAGAGATATTTTGCAGCTTCTAGAAACAATTTACGGCACGCACTCATAACAGCAAGGTCTCGATCTGTTATGATCACACGTGGCTCCATACATTTATTCAACATACTCTTAGCCATTTCCAAGACCTAAACGTAGTTTTCCTCACGCTCTTTGCTTACGAACGCGTGAGCAATACTAAACGTCTGGTGTGTGGAAGTCACGCCAACAATTTGAATAAATGGAAGCCTGTACTGGTTCGTTTTGTACGTCGCGTCCATCATCAGTACGTGCGGAAATGCATGCCACCAACAATACGATTTTGGATGACAGAAGAAAAGGTCTTCCACGACGTTTGTTTCAGGATCCTCCCGGGTATAGTAAACGTACCCCTGACTGTGAAGCACGTTTTCCAAAACCTGCATCGAAGTATCACCGAATTTCTTCTTTTTTATTTTTATTTTCTGCTGTAAATTGTATACATCTCTAAAGATGGATACATTTGCAGGGTTATGTTAATTTCTTTATGCTCGAAAGAATGTTACGAGGATCCATGTGTTGCTTGGTCAGATTCTCAACCATATCTTCTTCCTCTTGAGTAAATCTTCTAACATATGGATGACCCTCTAGATTCTGAGCAGGTTCGTGATTGTGATTGTCGTTTATCACCTGCAATTTCCAGGATTCATGAACTTCGTTGTATAACCCTATTAGTTGAAACAGATAACCGATTTTTTTGCTGCCCGACCGTCTAAGGATTGTGATGATATTGTGCTCGCCACCATGGTCACACATGAGCCAGACTTTGATTACACTGCCTGTTGTCTTTGATTTATTCGTTCTTCTTTTGACTACAATGTAACCATTATCTAGTGCTCTACTTTTCACCCGCCCTATCAACGCTTATTCAGACATAAACTCCTGACATATAAAAATAATAATAAATACCGTAACTGGGTAGGGATAATATACAATCATCAACATTTATGTTTCATTTAAGTTACCTCTTTGGTTTCCCAGTTAATGTTTGAATCCGCCGTCTTTTCTTCATAATCCTCCTCCGGGTTACTTTTATTACTGTCATCATACACGAACCCATAATCGTTTTGTTGATGATATGATGCTTGACTACCAAAACCGACATCAGCGTTAGGTTCGGCATTCAGATCTATCGTGCCGTATGAATACTCAACAGGAGGTTCTTCATTCAAATCTGGCACGTAATAGTTGAAAAAACTCCCATCCCATAACGACATTGTTACAAATCTGAATTATCTTGAGATATATTCGAATTCGAAAACTTATGCGTTCGTTTGAAACGATTCAAGCTTATATACAAATTTCAAGTTGGTTCAATACGGCCCGTACTGGCCTATACAACCCGTATTGAGTCAAATCAATGTCCTTCTATGTCAGCATTGTCAGAATTAAAAAGCAAGACGGGCCGTACTGGCCAGTATGGGTCGTCTTGATTTCAAATCATTGTCCTATATTGCAGCCCGTATTGAGTCAAATCAATGTCCTTCCATGTCAGCATTTTCAGAATTAAAAAGCAAGACGGGCCGTACTGGCCAGTATGGGCCGTCTTGATTTCAAATCATTGTCCTATGTTGCAGGGAATGTTTGTACGATGAATGAGACGGGCCGTCTTGACCAGTACAGCCCGTCTTGCTCCCAATCATTGTCAAAGGTTGTCAGGGAGGAATGTTTGACCAGGTACTGAGACAGGCCGTACTGAACAGTACGAGCTGTATCAGGGATGTATTTAAAAAAAAAAGGTGTAAGAATAACGTAACATTGTTTATTTATTTATTTTTTAAGGCGTGCGGCCAAAAGTCGGAGAGCCTGGATCCCAGTAACTAACATAGTTTCTAAGCCAACAAATCTTTCTTCCAGCAGTTTATTTATTCGTGTCAAATCTTATTTTTAGGGTTTATAAATTTCTTTCCAGGTAATTTATTCGCTCTTAATTTCTATAGTTTCATCTTCTCATGTGTGTGTTTATACATACTGTTGTGTGTCTCATCATGTTGTGTTAAAATATTTGAAGAGTATGTTATTGGTTACCCTTGATTGGATTTCACTGCAAACAGTCATCGAGATTATTTTGAGTTACGATTCAATTACGCTATATTCTCTCCAAGATCTTGAAAACGTTCAATTATATTCTCTGGATGCACTGTTACTTGGTGCTAATCTTTTTTGTAGATTTACTTGACATGAATACTTGCTTGAAACCTGTATAGGAATTAGGATATCAATTATATGTTCAGATTGATGTTTGTATATATGGTGATTGGAATAAGAGTTTCTTCAAATCTGCATCTTGTTTTTGCATTCCTAATGATAATTGTTTGATTTTCAGTTTGTGTCATAGAAATCTGCGACCATGGATGAGAAATTTGATGATCGAGCATCTTTGCTTTCTCGAATCGAGGTTTTGGAGCATGGTATGTGGTCTGGTTTTGTAAGTTTTACAATTTTAAAACACATTCTGTTGGTCTACAAACTTTAGGTTTTTAAAGTATTGTTTTGATCCGTAGAGCGCGATGAACTGCGTAATGATATTGAGCAAATGTGTATGCAACATGCTGAACCCAATCATGGTGCTGTTTCTAACAGGATGCATTTACGAAGGTTTCTTCTTTACATCAATCTTTAATTGTTTGTATATTTAACTAACTATGTCTTTGATAGTTATTTAGCATTGGCATTAATACTCAATTAGGACAGCTGGTCTGGAGCAGGAGATAGATGACTTGAAAAAGAAGTTAACTGCTTGCTTAAGAGAGAATGCAAATCTCCAAGAAGAGCTTTCTGAGTCTTACCGCATCAAAGTGACTTATTTTGGCTTTTAATGCTTCTGAAATTTCCAAATCTGTTAATGCAAATATTCTAATTTGTGCTGCAGAACCAGTTAGCAGATCTACATGCAGCTGAGCTTTCCAAGGTTTTCCTTTTTTCACATAATTGCCATATTTTTTTGTAATTTAATTTCTAAATTTAATACTTCAACTAATGACACGTATGACGTATCCTGATTAATTTTTACAGAGCTTAGAAGCAGAGAAGCAGATTAAGTTTTTCCAAAGTTCTGTTGCTGCTGCTTTCTCTGAACGTGATAATGCAATAATGGAGGTGCATTATTTTAACTTCTGTATTTTTCTTAACTTAATTACTCACAGTTGTTACTTTTAATGTAATTTGAGTCCTGTCCTGCACTTAAGCCTTTAATTTGAAATGCATATATGGTGTCTGATAGGCCGAACAAGCCAAGGAGAAAGAAGAACATGCATTACAAAATTTTGGCATTTTGCAGCAAAGGTGTGTATTTATTTTTTATGGTCTATGGCTTGACCTTTGTATTTATTTTCTGGCATCTGAGCTATGCTCATTAATATGGTGAGCTAGGATAGAAGAACTCAACTCGGTTGTTCTTGAAGAAAAGAAACTTTCAGCTACACTTCAGACTGATCTGGAGAAACAACAAAAGGAGAATGAAATATTCAACCAGGTAATTATGTTAGCCAAACTATCTTTTGTTTATATGCATGATCATCATTGTTTTTATTAGCTGTTGGTTCTTTTTGTATAAAATTTATGTTTTGCTTGTTATAGGTGATCACAAAGTTTTATGACATCAGACAACATTCTTTAAACAAAAATGATGATGTTACTTTGGAGGATAAATGCACTTCCCTATTGAATGATTCAGAGGACATGTGGACTTTCACTGGTTATGGAGAAACATCTACCACTAAATACATTGTAAGTTCTTACTAGTAATAACCAATGATTAACTAAAGGTATTCATATGCAACTGGGTTGACTTTTGATTTAGACAGACTGCATTAGAGGAAGAAGTTGAGGCGTTGAGAAAATCTGTAACTAATTTTAAGAGCAAACTACAGATGGTAATAAATATTAGGATTAATTTAGTTTCTGGTCCTTGTCATCTATGCTAGTTCCTTCTTTCTATCTTTCGTTCCATTTTTTTTTTCACTTTTTGAATCTTTAATCTGATTACAGGGATTAGAGATCGAAAAACATTTGAAGAGGATGGTCCATGATTTGAAAAACAAGAATGTGAGATCAGTTTATAGTTGATAACTAATCTATGCTACTTAAATTCATGATAATTTATGTGTGATTTTTTTTTTCCCCGTTTTTGGAACTTGAATACAGATATCTTTGGAAGAAAAGATGAAGAGGGACATATCTGCCTTACGAAATTTCCATTCGCAGCACAGGGTTGAAATTGTTTATTTGCTTGAGGAAGAATCTTCTTATTTTAAATCGGTTGTTGGTGAAATTAAAGAAAATATGAGACAAATTTGTATAAATGGTGAACTTAACTGTTTATCTCCTCAGCAAGATATAATATTGCAAGAAAATGATTGTCGTGATGTACATATAAGCCCTGATGAAGTCTCAGATGCTCCTGCAAAGGTATATGTGCATTCTTTAACTAATAATGTTGTTAACATAAGAAAATATTCGTAAAAGAAAGGATGGAATATTTAATGTGACAGTACATAGATTTGAATTGCCCATTTTCATGTGTTGCAGGACGATGTTTTTGACTTGCCAAATACTTCCAGTTCTAGAGCTGGGGATGGCTCAGAAGCTCTTGTTCTGATGCCAAAAGATGAGGTTTGTGTATGTATATATGTATAGACCCATGTATGTGTGACTGTGGGCCCTTTCTTCTATTGTTTCATGTAAACAGAACCTAGAAAACATGATGGCGAGTTTTCAATGCCATATTACCCGGCTACTCTTAGATCTGTTTGAGTGGCTATACTTCTGTGTATACACTTTGTACACATCAACACAACAAGTCATACATATTATATCCCATTTATAGCTAAACTATTGGTAGGGTTTAGAGAGCGTGGGATGTAGGTGGATCTCTAAGGAAAGAGAAACTGTTTTTAGATAGATCTCTGACTCAAAGAACAAACAATCAATCAAACGATCATATAGATGTATAAAACTTACAGTACCATATAGAACATGATGGCGGGATAGATAGCAACGTATGTTGTATCATAATATCATAAGACAATACACAACCATAATATCATAAGCCACATTTCTAGAGCACCTTGATGTTTTTTTCCCGCCTCTCTCTCCTATTAAATATACCCTATATTAAATAGTAAATATACTTTTCACGCATTTTTAAATTAAAAATAAGACTTTTTTATTACATTAAAAATATTTTAATATTAAAAAAAACACTTTTTTTAAAAAACCAAATTATTATAAATATAGAATTTTTAAAAATAATTTTACAAAATGAAATATGTAAAGAAACAAATTTTGAAGCTATCAGTGTTTAAAAAAATAATATAATTATTTTATGATTTAATCTATGAAATTGTATTTAATTATATTTTATATTAAAAAATCATCTTATACAGTTTAAATTTTTATTGGTAACTATTAATTAATAATATTTTTTATTTATCTCATGTAATACACGGGGTACTAACCTAGTATATAATGTATAATATAGTATGGCAATAGCACTTTGTACACGCAAGGTGGCAAAATGGGTGAGTCATGGAGTTGGTGAATCAAAACCAGTCAGGTGGGTCAGGATTGACCTACAAACATTTTTGTGAGTTCTAATAATTTAAATGTTAGATATGATTTCAAAAAGCCAAATTATTGCTGATTTTATTGGATGAATCACCTTGGTGGTTTTTTACTCGTTTGAACGCATTTAGAAAGTTTTGACTACCTGATCCGGCACGTTATCAGTTAAGCTAAGGTTGTGTGGTTGTGAGTTCCACCTCAGATTCTCATGAGGTGGAACATGGTCCTCCCTAGAGCATGGCTCAGTTACCATGGGTGTGGTCACAGGCGTTGGGGCTAGTTTGTTCTAATTTTAATTTTTCTACTTGATCCACCTATAAAACACTATTACCATCATTTATTTTTTTGGCTCACACTCACTAACCCATAACAGACCTTTAGTGAGTGTGGGCACACTCACTGCCTACATAGCATCTCTTTTTGTTTACATTCAATAAGGTGTAACACAGCCAAATTCTTTTAGTTTTTACTCATTAGAGTTTAGACACGTTATAATGCTTAACTAAAGTTGACCCATTTACCAAATATCCACTTATACATACACCCATTTAGGTGTGCAGTGACTCTTACTTCTTGTACTTCATAAAATTGATTTATGCAGGTCCTCTGTTTAATGGTTCTTTGTTTCACATTTATTTGTAGGAAAACGTGTCTATGCTACAAAAAACTGGTAGTTCTGGAATAGGGGATGTTTCTGAAGTCCTTGCTCAAGCATTGCAAGAGAAGGTTTGATTCATGTCTGTGTGTGGAATAGATTCAAGCACGCAGATAATAATATAGAAAGAATTGTGTCAGCCTGTCAAGTTATATTCATCAAACATGGTATAGATGAACTCTTATTAAAATTATTAAATAAACTAATTCAGGTTGCAGCATTGTTGCTTCTATCACAGCAGGAAGAGAGATATTTGTTAGAGAACAATGTAAATTCAGCTCTTCAGAATAAATTAGAGGAACTGCAAAGAAATTTAATACAAGTAAAAAAATTTTGTTTGGTTTATTTCAATAGTTTGTTATTATAACTTTATTTTTATTACTGGCTTAAAATGATAGTATTTTTTTTTGACAGGTGACAAATGAAAAGGTGGTTGCTCTTATGGAGTTGGCCCAATTGAAGCAGGAAAATCGTCTGCTACAGGAGTACATTTCTTCGTTTCTTCTTGTGTATTTAAATTATTATTTTCAGTCAGATTAAATTCTTCTTTTTTTCAGAAAATTAGATGATGATGTGAAGCAAGGTAAGCTTACAACTGGGAGTGAAGAAAAAAGCATATCTCAAGATAAGGATGGAAGGTTGAAGGGTTTACTGAAGAGAGCCTACTTTAGCCAATGGGTTAATCCCCTGGGTTCCCATGGAAGTGGAGGTGAGTCTCACCATGAGTACGCACAAAATATCACCAAGAAAAGTTCTAGTAGTAACGTGGATTTTGCAAGGTTGGCGATTCTCTCTCTTTTTTTGGCCTTTGGTTCAAGTTTATGATATGCCTACTTTTTGCTAGTGGTGTCAGTTCTAATTCTAGACGGTCAAATGGGTAAATTTAAGTAAATAGGCTAAAAAGGAAACATTTTAAGCAGGTTGAAACTGACCAAATTGTTTCTTTTATGCATAAGCATTCTAAATCATTTTATTAAAATAGTTGGATTATTATCAAGTTGGTATGATTTTATAGTTATGTATGACACTAATTGTGTATAAAACCTAAAATTTGAAGATAAGGAGTTTTGGGTCAAGACAACCTGACCCATACTCAAATACTTGTTTTGACATGTTTTCCAAATCGTCTTCCTGACCATTTTGCCACCTCTAGTTTTAGCCTTTTTATTTGTTAACTTTCTAGTTATGGTGACTGACACAAGTCTAAGATCCTCCTTTCTATTTCATGTCTTTAATTTCATATATTTCAGTTCCTTTATATGTTACGCAGAATGAAAATCGAGTATACAGCCTTAAAAGAGAGTTTGGAAAGTATGGATCATCTAATTTCTTCAATTCATAGACTTCGTCTCTCACTTGTTAAGGTTATCACCCTCTCTCTCAACAAACAAATATTTAAATAATTTAATCCATTTTTTTCCTTCTGAATTTCATTAGATAATAAGTGTATGTAATAATAATCTGAACTTTTTAATCAATGTGTATGCCTTTGAATACATTTCAGATCCCTTACAATCCATTCAATTCCAAACGGATCAAAACTGCCACCTGTAAAAATTATTTAGGAAAATCTTTATTTGCTGAAACTAACCGAACCTACTCAGGTGAAAGAATCAGTTCCAGATGAGGATACTCCTACAGTTGCTGCCAGGAAACTAGAAATTATCAACAATGTTGTTACGGAGGCACAACTTCTGAAGACTGCACTTGGTAGTTCTCTTCCTGTAAGTTGGTCAGCTGAGGCGAATGATGGTGTTTCAAGTGCAGAAAAGGTTGATTCTGTGTCTGCAGCTGGTTTTGAGATGGTGGAGTTACTCATATTAGCCTCGCATTTCTTAAAAAATTCCATTTCTTGAAGAACCGCCCATTAACCTGAACGGAACCTGCATGTAATTAAATTATTTTTTTTTGTTAGTGTGTTTTTCAGCTTGTTGATATTGTAAATAAATGTTATTGATTGGGTTTTGTGGTCTGTAACCCTCATGTTTCAGCTGAGAGTTTGTAGAGTTGTTTTGGTTTGTCTTTTAGGATGAAAATACGTTTAATGAATGGAGTTTATTTTATACACTATTTATGTGCATATTTTGAACATAAAGATGTACTTTTGTTCTATAAAGAAAAAATCAAGTTTAAAAAAATTTTAAGGTTAGAATTAGAAGGTTTAAAATGGGGTGTGTGATGAAATATATTTTAAGTTGAAATTGGAATCAACAGGGCATTTGGTCTAGTGGTATGATTCTCGCTTCGGGTGCGAGAGGTCCCGAGTTCGATTCTCGGAATGCCCCGGTCTAATTTATTTGTGGACTGTTTTTCTTACTTTGGCTTGGGTTTTAATGAAGCACGACGTCGTTCTAATGAGTTTTTTTTTATCTATTCATTGGGTTTAGCAAATGTGTGAGACAGGACAAAACGGGTTAAACCCGAACCAACCTGATATTGGAAAACTTATAGTGACCAGAACTGATGACCGGCCCTAAGAAATAAGAACTCACTTTGGGCAAACCTGTGTGATTTCAGGCCTTGATGAAGAAAGTAACCAAAGATTATACACATCTTCACGACAACTTTTTATTTATTTAAAGTTAAGTTATACTTCCGTGTATTATATACACACCAAATAATTAAAACATTATAATTAATAATTTAATTATATGTTTTTTATTGCTGGAATGAAAAGTGAGTTTAAAAAAAAAGAAATTATAATGAGAGAAAAAAGAATCACATATTATCATAAAACTTAAAAGAATCACATATATGTTGACACATGTTATAAAATATTTTTATTAATTATAATTTAGATTAAAGATGTTAATTTGATACAAACTCGATAAATTCAACGTTTAGTAGCTCAACTAATCAAAGAATTTTTTTTAAAAAATCGGGTCCATTTAAAAAAATGGTTACAAGGGGGGCTCAATTTTTTTTCACAAATGAGGTTTTCTCCACGGCTAACGGCGATTTTAAGGAGTGATAAAATGGGAATGTATGAGTGTAAGACTATCCACAGTGGTCACCCCACTGAAAACCCTTCCCCACTGAAATTTCGTGCCACGTCATCACCCCACTGAAATCCTTTAACACCCACAATGGTCACCCCACTGAAAACCTTTCCCCACTATTCCACGTCATCAACAATTAAAATTAAATAAAAAACATTACTCTAATTTAAAAATAATTCAATATTTTACAAAAAAAAAACACATTACATTAAAAAAACAATAACATATTAAAAATATACTAGTCGGCTTAGATGCTACGAACGGCAATATCGGTGCGAACCCTTTCGATATGTTCGACCAAATCGGCTTTTAACGACTCGTGAATGCTTTTGTTTCGCAACGCCAAAATTTGGTTATCTCTACGCGGGTCATCAATGTCAAAAGGAGATGGCGGTTCGTCTTCATCGGGAACAAACGGGCTAATCGACTTGCCCTCACATTCAAGTATCATATTGTGTATTATGATACATACATACATAACGGATCTAATTTTTTTAGGATGCCATGCTCTAGCCGGAAACGCCTCTTGAACAACTTCTCATTATACAACGGTTCGGGCCCAAAATAATGACGCATCAACAGATCATGCCCCGCTTCCCTGTCTCGATTAATCTGAATTCTTCTGATTATAGGCCGAGGAATCTGAGAAGCGTTTTCTTGAGCCATGGTAGACAAAGCCGAGATAAAAAGATCAGTACCCTCGCTATTAGAAGATGAGAACACCGTAGAGGATAATGACATTTTTATAAAAAAAATGTTTAAAAATTAAGAGAGTTTTGAATGAAAATGAGTGTGTAAAATGGTTGAAATGAGTGATTTATATAAAGATTTATTTTATTATAATTTTTTTTAAATTATAGCCGTTAAAAAATGACGGGGCCCACACATTTGAAATCAACCAATCATGTTTCAAGATACACAACGGGGAGCGGGGGCCGTGGGAAGGGATTGGGCGGGGGCCGCGATGCAGGGGGCGGTGTTCACGCTTGATGCCGCGGCGGGGAAGATGTCCGCTGGCCGGGCGGCTTGACCACTGGGTTAAGTCTAAGAAGTCAGTATAAGTCAGCAATTAAAAAATATTTGAATCGTTCTTTTCAGTATTGGTAGTGGCGAAAATCATAAAAAGCTAGTACAAGGTCAAATTCGCCATTGATAGTGGAGAAAAGTACACTCATTTTCGCCACTACAAATGGCAAAAAAGGACGTGTGTACTTTTGGCCACTATTATTGACGAATTTGACTTTTATACCAGCTATTTTTGTGATTTTCGTCACTATTAGTGGCAAAAAGGACGAGTCAAATAATATTTAATTGCTGACTAATATACTGACTTCTTACACCTCTACATTCTCATTTTATCACTTTTTAAAATCGTCACTAACAGTGAAGAAAACACCATTTATGAAAAAAAAAAATTGAGCCTTCTTGTAACCATTTTTTTTTAAAATGGACCCCATTTTTTGAAAAAATTCCTAATCAAAAGAACCTGCATCTTAATTATTAAATATTTGAGAAGTGAAAATAGTAAACTACAATGGTATAGCTCCATAATAGCTAATTTGGGTAGTATAACGAAACCTATTATTATATATATCAATTAGCAAAAAAAACGATGTTAGGAGGATTCACTATTCATTTCCCACTGCCTTATAAGCCTTTGGTACAATCATTGAAGCCTTCCACCAGCTTTCTTCCTTTGTGTTCTCATAACACCACACCAACAACACACCCTCCGGCCACTCCCTCTTCCGCCATCCGTCCGCTTCGTAGACGTTGCCCTCACCACACCTTCACTGTTCTCCGACTACCGTAGCCTCTGGTCTATACTTCTCTCCGTTCGATGTAGGGTTTATGTTCCTCAGACAGTGTTCGATGGTGAAGGTGGTGACGCATGATGGCGACGGTGGCTAGCCGGAGGCGCAAGGGTGAAGGTGTTGGAGGGTTGTTGATTGAGGGAGAGGGTGACCCTCCGATGGCTCATTTCTCTTGCTCTGATGGCGGTAGCTTATGGTGTTGGAGGGTTGTCGGTTGAGGGAGTCGGTGACCCTCCGTTGCATACAATCGGATTCGTTCGTCGGATTTACTCCTGTCTCGCTTCTCTTCCTTCGTCGCACCTGTTTTTGGGTTTCTGGTGCCGATTATAACCTCTCTCAGGTGACAGAATATTTAGGGCTTTGATGATTTAATATTGTATAAGGACTTCTCTTAGGCGATGGTATATTTTGGGCTGTGATGATTGAAGGTTATTTGCTGCATCTTCTCTTCAGCAATTAGGTATGGATTTTTCCGTCATCCTCTTCGCTGATTTGGTAACCATGGCCTTTAATTTTAATATTTTGTAGGTTCCCTGCTTCATCGTTCTTATTTTCTTCTCCTATTGGACAAAAATATTGCTTTTCTTAAATTGGTTTGTATTCTTATTTCATGCATTGTTGTGCGATTTTCATGTGCTTTTAATATTTGGTTTGATATTGGTTGTTGAACTTGGTTGAGCACTCATTTAATTTCTTTTGTGTTTGTCTTGACTGACCATCCATTTTATTTTGTTTTGTTTACTTTGGAAGCATGTGATGCATTGATACGTCCTTGAACCATGTATTGGTAGTATTTGATGGTATTGTGGTTGTGCTTTCTATTATTTGATCCGGATTGCATTGTCCCTTTCCTTTATGCTCATCAGGTGTTTGTGATAATGTATATACTATTGTATCTACCGTACCATAATAGGTATAATGATTGGCGTTGTTACTAATCAAGATGTCCGATTGTCTTGCTAAATGTAAACTATCTAATTGCTCATGTGTCACCAAATCTGTTTCAAATTTATAGAGTTAACATACATCAGAAAGTTTGTGATGATTAGTATTAATGAACATTATTTGTCACTATGTTCTACTTTAATGTGTTTAAATTTTTTTAGTCATTTTTTTATATGATGCATTATTAATGTTGGAATTGATCAATTGTTGTTGTTTGTTAACTTCAACATGTCTTCTAAGTTCTGATTGCAGATTTCGATTGTTGTTAATTAGATAGTTTTCTGCACCTGGTGTTGTTATCTATGTTTGGAGGTCATGTGACTGTTCCTGTTAACAGTCCACATCTACGGAAGTCTGGAAGTAGGCAATTGTTTTCAGACCTTGGTGAGGAAAAGTAGTTGATCTAAGCATTCAGATTTGATTCCCATATTGCTTTTTTTTTGTATGATCTTACTGGTTAGTTTTCTAAAAAAAATTGTTGTTTCATTTAATAGAGGCAAGTGACATGAAGGGTATTGGTGCCACACCGTTGGCAACTGCTGCAATGTTACCATCTCCTGTTTTGCTATGGAGGCTTAAGGTAGTTTGTTTATCCATTTTGTTGTGTCTTGGTTTTTATGTTTTGAATATGAACTTGAGGGTGCTTAGATTTGTAAAGTAGCTGAATAAATTTGATAATGTTGCATGCTTGGAGATTTTTAAGGAAATAAACCATAAAATAAGGGTTTATAAGTAATTTATTGCGTTCTTTGAAGATTAGTTTTTTGCCGCCGGTATTCTCATTATTTGTCCTTAAATAATGAGATAAACACTTCATGATGCTATTGAATTTAGATGCTAAGAATTAAGTATCTGAAATAGATTGTGATGCATATTAGGGCTTATGTAGCTGTTGTTTATGTTTGAACTTTTGAGTAATGGACTAATGGTCACTTTTACCTTTACTTTTGAAATTAACACCCGAGTATCTGACTCTTAAGGATTGACTTTGATTCTTGTAGTTTATGATAATCCTGAGTGTGATGCTCAATATCCTACAATTTTTTTGGTGTGGAGACCCCGAAACATAGCTCTTGCATGCATTTAAGTTTATCTTTCAGATTTTTTTAGCAAACATTCATATTATGTTTGGATTCAACAAGGTTTTTGAGCCAACAACCACCTCCGTCATAGCCTTTCAGTTGACCATATTTGTAGGAGCAGGTCGACAAGGAAAAGGTTTCTACTTTGTTATTTGTTTTATATTAAATGTTATAAAACTCATTCTACATGTTTTAGATTCATGTCTAGGGTTTTTTGTTCTCTGTGATTCCTTTGTTATTTGGTTGTTGTAAGGATTAATTAAGGTTCTTTATTAGCTATGTTTTGTTTACAAACAGATCTCTTTAATGACTTCTACAAAACAATTAGATAGTAGGTTACATGAGGTCTAGGCAATTGGATTTTTGTTAATTGGGTGCTTATGTCTTTAATTACTGAAAACTTTAGGATTATGTATTGAATGATGATTTCATGCCTACTTTAAGGAAATTCTTGAATTGTTCTTCGTATTGCATTAGTTTGAACTGGAAACTTGATTTGGTGGTTTGTGATTGTGTTAAATTTCTGTCATTTTCTGGTTAATTAACACTATTCATGTTGAACCATCACGTGATTGAAAGTTTTATGATAAAATAATTTCATATTGCCTTTAAATGTGTATTCAATGCTTAGGTTGAGGTCGAAAAACTTAGGCAAAGATATGTTCTAAAAAACTTCTCAATAATTGTCACACCCCGAGCCGGCGGGATAGGATCGGTTGTCCCGTCGGGCGGAAGGTTCCCGGGGCGCGATATCGGGAGTGATAATCGGACTGATCAGATTGTTATATGGCACATGATACATAAATGAGAAATGCTAAATATAATAGAATTACAAAGTTAAACTACATCAGTATTGTTTATAATTTAACAATGTAACTCTACTGTTAACACCATGAGTTTCTATCTTGTATTTACACAAGATATACAAAATGGTAAGTGTAATGTGGTCTTCAAAATATGCAGGTCCAAAACACTAAGCCTTCTATAGGAAGTCCTAGTCCAAAAGAGATGACTTCTTAATTGACCTGTTCGTCACCTGAGAAGTCATGCAAAAATCAAGTCAACACATGGTTGGTGAGTTCATATAGTTTTATGATTTGAAAATGATTTGAAAACCGCTTTCGGTAAAGACCCTAACCTCATTAACATCAACTGTATCATCCAGATCGGTATGCTTATATATAGGGCATACCCCTGGGTCAAGGCTACAACCCCGCCCAGACGACGTCCCACCACATACTAATCCGCATAGGACATTGTTGTTAATGATAATTAAGCATTTTTACCCTTAACACAACCCATAAGTTCTTCTGTTTGATGTCCCTGTCATTACAATCATTTGAAATCCATGTTGATTTCTTATGTTCATCACAAAATATGATCAACCACAGTAATTGTATAACAGTTATAAATGCTTAAATAAATAAATAAACATTTAATAAAATCTAAGTCCTAATGATTGGGGCCTTTGGTCATACTCGAGTAGACTAGTCTGTCAATCTAGGTACTTAGTAGTTAGGAAAACTGTAAATATCCTCAAACATACGACCTACAAGTCAAACGGTCTAGCTAGGACTTCTTGAAATGTAGGATTTCATGTTTCGTCTGTTTTGGCGTATGCTATCTCTGATATTTCCCAGGTTTTCCCTTAAAAATGATTTATTGATTCGTCTGTTTCTGTCACAAGATGTACTTGATGTGTTGATCATAGAATACTAGATTCATTGATCGATTGTACACTTGATTCGTTATTCAACAAACACTTGGTTTGTAGAACATTGAATATAGTCTTTGCAAAGATTTGTTCGTCTGATTCGTTTGAAATCCCACACTTGTTTCGTCAAAATGTTTCGTCTGATTCGTTGAACTCACCCACTTGATTTGTCAAAAATGTTCCGTTTAATTCATTGAAAACACCCATTTGGTTCGTCAAAATGTTTCGTTTGATTCTTTGAACTCACACACTTGTTTTGTCAAAATGTCTAGTTTGATTCGTTTGAAATGTTTTGATTTGTTGAATGTTTTGTTTAACTCGATTATTCACTTAATTCATAAGTAAATAAGCTTAGTAAAACCTGCATAAAATCTTCCTAGACATAATCTAGGATAACATTTATATATATAAAACATATAAGTAAAAAAACATTTACGTAAACAATTTAAATAAACAGTTTACGCATGCTTCTCAGCCCCGCGTTTTAAAACAAAATGTTAGAAAAGGGGCAATAAACTCACTTTGTTGCTGTTGAGTTGACTTAGCTTAAACAAAAGACTGCACGCGCTCTGTATTGTAATTTGGTTTGTTTTCACGTTCCTGTATTGATTTCACGTGTTAAGACTTGTAAGTATAAGTTTTGTAGGGATTTGTGGGTAGATATATGTGTTAGCCCTAAAGTTGGCTAACACGCGTAAGACTTGGTCATGATCCCTGTTCGGTCCCATATGTTTGATTCAAGTTAATGACCTTTTAAGTTATCATCTTGTCATTAGTTATAAGTCATTTGCTTTAATGAAAGACTTGGTGCTTAGTTTCCAACTCGTCTTTGTTGATTTTGTACGTTTTGAACATTTATCGCATAATTATTGATTAATTAAGCAAACATTCTTTTGACATATCATATTTTGATCTTATATAATGTAATGAACTCATGTGGGCCTAATCATGGCATATGGACCGAACATTGTGACCAAGTTACTTATTGGGCCATTTGTGTAACAAGTTGGGCCTTGGGCCCAAATACATGGGCCTTGGAATAGTTCTTGAACATTTGAGGATAGTGAGGCTTATTTGAAAGTGTAGGATATTGATTTGGACTAATGGAATACCAAGGCCTTGCCAAAAGTTACAAGGGCTAGAGTTCAAGTAGCCTTGTGGGCCTTGTTTTGGGCCTCTAAGGAATTTATCGGGCCCAAAGTGGGCCTTGGTAATATTTGTTGGGCCTAGAGTCTCATAAGGCTGTAGGAATTGAAATTGGTCCAAGAATGAGCTGTTGGCCAAGGTATTAGCAAAGTGGCTCCAAAATGAGGACATGGCCTCAAAATAGGCCTCGAATTGGTTTTCTGTGGGCCTCGGGCTGATTTTGTTGGGCCCATTGAGATTTGTCTCAGGCCTTAACTAATATAACTCATAAGCCAAGTTGGGCCTGGCTAAATGGGGCTGAAACAATGATGGGCCTAAAGTTTGGACTGTTGGCCTTAAATGGTGGCCTTGGGCCAAAATCTGTGGGCCAAAGGATGATTTTACTGGGCCCCTTGAATCCCATCAAGGCCTGCAGTAAAATAGAGTATGGGCCAACCTGGGCCTGGTTCATTTGGGCTGAAATCGGTCGTGGGCCTATTTTGTCCTTAGTTACTTACTAAACATGGGCCAAACAAGATTTTTGAGGTTATTTATTGGGCCTACTATAGGTTCTGGGCTGGAACAATAGGGTTGGGCCGAGATATTATTGGGCCTAGGTAGTATGAGGTTGGGCCCATCTTGGGCCATCCAGAACACATTTGGGCCTGATGTTGGGCCTAGTATATGGCTGCCTCAGTAAAGTTGGGCCATAACAAGTTGGGCTTTAAATTAATTGATGAGCCATTAGTCCACCACTCGTCATTGGGCCACCAGAGTGGGCCTTGGGCCTGGCTACAGCCATTGGGCCGTGTAATGACCATAGTAACCAGTCTTGGGTCACATGTTGGTGGAACACAACGGCTAATGGCCAACTGGTGATGGTGTTCAGCTGAATGGTTGAAGGGCTATGGACTGTCGAATGTTGGTCGACAGAATGAAGGTAGTTGTCGAATGTGACTCATTCGAAAGAGGTTGCAGGCGAATGGGATGATGGCTGCCGAATGACTAACGAATGATGGTGGTTCCGAATGGTGGTGATTCAGTGGTGGCTGCCGAATGAGGTTGGAGCTGGTCGAATGAGTCCTGGTGTGTGAGTGTCGAATAAGGCTTGAACATGGAGGCCGGCGAATGAGCTCCGGCGAATGTGACTGGGCGAAGGGGAGGTGGCCGGCGAATGAAGATGAATGGCGAATGAGGTAGCAGCGAGTGAAGCTGGGGCGAAGGAGAGTGGCGAATGAGAGGAGTTCGAATGAGGGATGGCCGAAGGAGCCATGGCCATTCGACCATGTTACAGCCGTCATTCGGCCACCACAGCGCCGCCCTAGGACCACCCCAATCGTGGTGATGCTGAGGAAGGTGTAGACTAAGCTGGTTCTTAGAGTCGTGAGCTTCATATAGGTTAAACCCTAACCGGTTTTTGGTTGGAATAGGTTTAAGGGCTCGAAAACCCTAATTTTCGAAATATAAACAGCCTTGTACCTCGAGTTTTGATGGTTTCTAACCCCGATCTGTTGTACTTTCGTGTAGTAGAGGTCAAGAGCTTCAAGTAGGTTCAAGAATGGGGTGATTTGGTTGAGAAATGAGAGAGATATGGAGGAGAGAAGGTGAGAAATGGAGGGTTTTCTTCAAAACCAGGATTTTAGGTTTGGAGAGAGGTTGAAGATGATAGAAATGAGAGAAAACTCTCATTATTGAGTTTTTATACCCCGAGGGTGTTCGGGTTCGTTTTCGTTGCTCGGTTCGCATATTCGTTACGTTTCCGGAAAATTACGCGTAATTTAAATGGTTTTAAATAAAAAGAGTTTAATTTAATTATTTTGATGAGTTTCAAAATTGTAAAATGTTATTTATTTTATTTTATTAAATTACTTTCGTTCGTGCCGTGTTTTCGTTTCGTCAGATCGCGTCACCTTCGCGCGTAATTCGTTCGAATCGTCACCCGAACGAACACGACGATGGTTTTGCTTTCTGACTTTTGTTTTCTACTTTTCAGTCATTATTTCAGAACTCTAAACTCACAGATATGTTTGTGTGAATCGTCACTCACGCAAACACACTGTCAGTTCGTTATTCTGAAATAACACTGTAATTGTGTTTAGATTTGTGTTTCCTCACTGTCGGACTCAACTAAACATCCTGTTTTCACATTGTTTTTGTACTGACTTGTCGGTCATCTGATTCCTGTCAATTGTGGACATCAGATCGCAACCGATATGTTTCTGAGTTTTGTTTGAGCATCGTTGTTTCTCGTGATTTGTTGTGTTAACTGTAATTAAGTTTTCACTTAATAAACGTAACAAATGTTCCAAATGTACGTTGTACTTAATGTATTTAAGTTTATACGAAAATACGTACAACGATTTCTTATATTTAAGATCCTGTTAATTCAAGTACTGTTCAAAATCGTATAAGTACACATAGTTACTGTAGAAAGTACACGTACCGTACGGACTTGCCGGACGATCTGGTACTTGCTGTTACAATAATGCTTGATAATATGACATTATTCTTTTGAAAAAATGAGGTTTGCTTTGGCAACCGATGATTTTTCTTGTTGTTGTTCCTATTTTTTTGGCTTTCTAGAATATGTATTATTTTTCTATACATGAATATCAAGGCAGACACATGAACCATACATGGAACAAGTATTCAACATTTGACACACATACGGTACATTTAACAAACTTTATTTTTTAATAATCCTACTTTGTAAATGTACGTTAAATTTTTCATATTGCCTTTAACTGTGTATTATTCAATGCTCAGGTTGAGGTCAAGAAACTTAGACGAGGATATGTTCTAAAAGACTTCTCGAGAACGCTTGATAAAATGATATTATTCTCTTGAAAAAATGAGGTTTGCTTTGGCAACCGATAATTTTTCCTGTTGTTATTTCTATTTTTTAGGCTATGATGACTACCCTGTAGGAGTAGGGTCGAGCAATGATTTGATGTTTAGCATCTTGGCAAGGCAACATGTTTGCAGCCATGATGAAACACATTATTTGTTCCCTTATTACAGATCTGAGCCGTTTTTAGGATATATATTATTTTTCTATACTTGAATATCAAGGCAGACACATGAACCATACACGGAACAAATATCCAACATTTGACACACATACGGTACGTTTAACTAACTTTCTTTTTTAAAGCTTCTTTTGATTACATAGATATACATTGAGATATATTTGTTCAGTACGTCGGACCCGCCGCAGCGTGCGGGTTCTAAATCCTAGTTTAATATTAAGTATGAAGTATAAAAAGATAATAATGATATTTTGGCCCTGTAGAAAAAAGAAATCACAACTCCTCATGATAGCGGCTATGACCTATATAATCTGCTAACCGTTTAAGCATTACGGTATCTTTAGAATTCATCTTTTCTTTATGTGACAAAGTTTTATCTATTTGAAGAACCAGACTAACCACAAAGTAGATAGATGCCAATGTGAGACTAGCCCACTTGGTAGAGGCTTGCCTCTTAGAAAGGAAGGTCATGGGTTCAATCCCATGCAAATGATTAATATTGGTGTAATTTAGGTGTAGAGAAATGTTAGCCGTTAAAAAAAAAAGATAGATAAAGTGTATTTTCTTGAAAAAAGCACTCATATATGATGTGATGGGCACAATATTTTACAAGGCTTGAATGTGAACTCTCTATAAAAGAAGAAGAACACGAGTATAAATCATATTTCTGATGAAAAACTCGATTATGATAAATCGATACGCTTCAATAGTCTCAAAGGTACTTTCTGCAATAATAAATGAAAAGGAGAAAAAATGAGTTAATATTATTATTTACTGTTCTCAATCATTTTTTTTAAATAAAAATATTAATTTATAAAAAACTGGTTTTAAAATCAGGGTTTTTGGTTAACCTGTTCGGTTAGTACCTAAATTCGTTTTTAAATGTGGGTATTGGATTTAACTATATTGACTGATAATTGGTTACATTAAAATCTGAAACGATTGTTTTCGAAAGCCTAAATTGAGCAACTCTAACATAACACGTTCTTTCAGAAACCAATTGTATGTTTTGAAATCAGAACCATCAGATCCCCGACCTTCACGCGGGATCCGGTGGTGATGCGGGCCAAGGTGGGAACACCGCCCCTCCCCCGGTGGCTTAAGTTCGCAACGGCCAGCGGCCCCCGTGATCGATGTGTCGTAGGTCAATCAAAAACAATGTAAAAATAGGGACTTAGCTACCTATGACTATAGCACGGGTAAGTAAGGTCGTCTCCACATGGAATCAGTGGAAAGTGCTAAGCTTTAAGTTATGTAACACCCGAAAATTTAGCATCTTAATGATAAACGTGCGAGATTTCGGTAACTGTTTATGTTCAAAGAATTGCGTTGTCAAAGAAATAAGCACATTTGATCGTGCTTGAAATCCACGACGATTTGACAATCGATATTATTACAGGATGATAGTACGTGAGAAATGGTGAACGTGGGCGAAAACCGTGCGTGAAACGGAGTTACGGATTGTCCGGAATCGTGAAACGAAGAAAAATTTCAAAGTATTGTACTTTTGGACTCGTCGCGATACGCGACGGATATTTGAGGATCCTTCGCGGTACGCGATGACCAAAAATATCTGAGATTCTCCGGATTTCTTCGCGGTACGCGAAGCTCTATTTGGCCCCTCGTCGCGGTACGCGATGAGTGAGGCGGTGCAGTGGATTGATATTCTTCATCAGATTAACGCAGAGTTTAAAATTTTATTTCATACTCGATTATATTCGCTCAAGAACACCACCAGACGAGTTTTTCATCATCCAAACTCAAATCTGAAGCCATCAGAAGTCACCGATCATACCAGGGATCGTATCTACAAGTTCTGATCATTGTTTTGCAGTCAAAACTTCGTCCGGAGAGGTAACGATTCATCCTAACCTTCTAGACTGATAATGAATGATTAAATCTTGTTTCTGAACGTGATAATATAGTTAGGGTTGTTGATTATTGCCTAGATGATGGCTAGGATTGATTTTAAATGAAGAACTCGAACTGTTAATGGGAAAATCCTTGTTTTGGAGTCGTTGTAATGCCCGGTTTGCATGGAATCATAACAATGGTTATAATGGTTTAGACCATTTGATTATGACAAGGTAGATGATTAGTTTGATTAATTTTGATATGCAAGATTAAATCCAAGTGTTTCAAACTAATCACAATCAATAACAAGGATTGATCAGTTCCAAGCCATTAATCTGTCTAGGAACATGTTTTAGCATGATAATCAACAACATTAACTTCTTGATATGTTTTGACATTGGACGTTCAGAAAGATTTAATCAGGCAGTTAATATGTAAATAACATATTAAACGTAAACCTATGCAGAGTTATACCATTAGCACCAGTTGTGAGTGATCTCACGACCGTGAGACATCAGGTGAGTTCTAGACGCCCTATTTTCACATTTAATGTTTTGGGCTGGCATACATGCTTAACATTATGTTCATGATGTTATGTGTTTAAGATAATGATAAATGAATAATGATATGCCATGAATATGTATGTGGGTTAACGTGTTAATATGATTTGTAAATAATGACATGCTAAGTATGATATGTTCATATTAGTAAGACATGATGATGAGCAGTATGATAACACGCTATGAGGATAATTACAGATGTTAAGCTATGATGAAATCCTAAGCTGCTAGGATGAAGGCATGAAGTATGATATGATATGTGCTTTGCTGCTAGGGCATAATGCTAGGATGATAAGATGCTAGTATGACAAGTTTATGACTGCCAGAATATATAATCTGATGATATGATGAAATGATACTGGCATGATATAATATGATGGTTCCTATATTATATCAAGACAAAGTGATGATATTATGATGATAAGAGACTAGCATGAAATGTTATGATGTTATGTTGAATACGATGGATGATGTTATGATGCTAGTATGCTATGAATGAGGAATAAGTGATGTGCCTATACGTGTTATAGGAAAGTGTATGAATGAGAGTCAACCACGACTATAACTGGGTATGATGAAACATATAATGTTTATAACGAATGAGGATATGTGCTAACGTATCATATATGATGAACGAATGATGTCCCTATATGTGATATGGGATATGAATGAATGATGACGCTCCCGTACTTGTTACGGGAGATGAATGACGTTGCTCCCATATTCGTATGGGATGAATGATGTTGTTTCCGTACTTGTTACGGATAAGTATGGTAGCTCCAGTACTTGTTACTGGGTAAGTATGGTTGTTCCTGTACTTGTTACGGGATGATTATGACGTAGCTCCCATATACGCGTTATGGGGTAAGGATGGTAGCTCCAGTATGTGTTACTGGGTAAGTATGGTAGCTCCGGTACTTGTTACTGGGTAAGTATGGTAGCTCCAGTAATTGTTACTGGGTAAGTATGGAGTCTTATGCCGGTATAAGCCCACTGTTAAGACAGTGGTTATGATCAAAACTATGGTTTTGATAAGGTAAAGGAATGTGTGTTACGGTTACGTATATGTGATGTATGATCTGTCAACTTCGGTTGATAGTGTTAAAGAAATCTTATACATGTATGAGTTATCAGCTGCGGGTTGATAGTTATAGAATCTTGTGCTGCACAAGTCTGTCTGACTTTAGGTCAGCAGTTGACGGCGAAATTCCTTCACCGTATGAATGATGTTATGAGGATACATATATATATATATGTTATGTAGGTATGCTATGAGGAAAGGCATGTTATGTGTTTAAGATATACCATGTGACGATGTTGTATGTTAAGTATATTTTAACTTAACAAAACGTTTATGATGTCTTATGAAAACTAGAACTCACCAGCGTAAGCTGACTTGATTTAGCATGTATGTCAGGTTAAGCTTGGGTCAGAGAAGGCATGGAGCTCAGGCATCAAGATAAAGAATCCGATGGTGTTGGCAATCGTTTATGTATTAATTCAGACATGTAATTATGTTTGATATGATGTTTAAGTTCCGCTGCATGTTTATGAAAGTTTTTAGTTTAAGGGCTATGTGTTATGACGAGACCAACGTACGTGGGATCGCCCCGGAATCGGGGCCTCACAAGTTATTACTTGATTAAACAAAGAAAAATGTAAACTTGAATTTAAATTGAATTTTGGAAATGTTCAAAGCAACAATTATGATTAATGAGTTTGAAAACAATTGAGAAACATGTAATCACTTCCGGGTTTAGGTTAGTAGATTCACAATGATTTTTGGTTAAACTTAGTTGGAAATCACATAGACATGATATTGTTAATTGATTTGATCAAAGTGACAACAATGGAACAAACGTTTAAGAGTTGCTCATTCACACAATTGTCAATTTAGATATGTAAAGCAACACCCAAATACCGATGAGTAAACGATGCAAGAAAACCGAATCACTGATGGCAAAACGTAATGCTTAAACACAAATAAATCGTTTACATCAATCAAACCACAATTGAATTCAAGTTATCAAACCGAAAACAATCCAAAACCCTAAGTTTAAACATTCAATCAAAGTTCATTCACTAACCTAATTGCCCGGAAGCAATTACAAAGAAGAACTAGCCACGCATCTTCATTAGTACACTTTGATTCTTGATTCGAGTGATGATTTCACGATTACGAATGGATTCGGAAGAGTTTAGATGCCCAAATTCGTCACTTTTTCGCCCCCAATTCGTCCAGAAAGGAGTTACTTTCAAAACCCTAGGATAATGCCTTAAATATGGGAAAGATTTGCTGAAAAATCAACTTTTCTGGCCTCCGGCGTATCATACGCCGGGCCTGGGCGTATGATACGCCCAAACTGATACCCTACGCTTGCCAGATTCTGCCAACGCTCAAAACTGGGCGTATGGTACGCTGTCTGTATGAAACGCCGGGCTGGGCGTATCACACGCCCAGAGTGACCTCACCTACGGCTTCGTCTCGTCGAGAAACTCGGTTTTCATATATTATGGGCCCCGTAACTCTTCTCCTAGCTCCAGTTATGCGTCCCCGAAGTTTTGGCTTCTTGAAACCCATATTCTTGCACTCTTTAGCACTCGACGCCTCTTTTAACCCTCCAATTTGCTTCCGAACACGTCTTTAAACTCTTCACACCTGAAATTCATAAACATACTCAAAGTAAACGTGTTTCGGGCCAAAATTCACTAATATCACGTATTTACCCATTGATTAAATCGATTATTTACCACGTGATCACATCCCCACAAATGCTTGATTTAATGCTATTATGTATAAACGTATGCGAGGTTAAACAAAACAAACCATGACGGTTGTTGTTACGGAATGCTAAATCGACGAATTATTCGTATAGGTGACGATCTGTATGAATAAATCTGAAAATTTAACGTTTTGAAATTATGACTGAAAAGTAGAAAACAAAAATCAGAAAGTGAAACCAACACCGTGTTTGTTCGGGTGACGATTCGAATGAATACGTACGAAGGTGACACGTTCTGACGAAACGAAAACGAAAAACGAAACGAACGACAATAAATTAAGAAAATTAAATGTTTAACATTTATTAGGAATTACAACCTTTTAGAAATTTAAAAATAAAGTTATTTAATTTAAAATGCATAGAATACGAGAACGAGTTAACGAAACGTTTAAAATAATCAACCACGATAAATAATTCAAGAAGAATGGATTTAAAACATTTACTAGAAATAACCACCTTCCATACATTCAAAAATAAAATCTTTTTAATTAGTTTACAAAACACGCGCGTAGCGTGCCGGAAACGCGACGAAAATGAGAACCGAGCAACCGAAACGAACCCGGACACCCACGGGGTATATAAACCCTAAATGAGTCCATTTCTTCATTTAATACACACACACACACACTCTCTCTCTCTAAACTCTCCCAACCGTCACTTTCTCTCTCTAAGATTTCCAACTTCAAACATCAAGATCTTGCTCATTTGGTGGTGAAATCGCGTGTTTTTGGTGTCCACACGAAGCTCTCAACGTCCTCTATAATAAAGTACAATCGATCTGAGTGTTTGTCCAGCCTTTTTCGAGGTATGAAGCTTTGAAGTCTGAAAAACTAGGGTTTTGTACCCTTTGGTTCGACCCACACACACATAACCGGTATATCCCAACATTTTTCCAACAAATATAACCATGGAAACCCTAAAACGAGCTAGAACGAGTATGATAAACCCATGGGAACAACTCCAAGCTTGACGAGGGTGATGAAGCTGAACAAGGTTCGTGAGAATCAGGTCGGCCGAACCAGGAGTGGCCGAACCTGTACACAGCATGGCGAACCTGTAACCAGTTGGACTGAAGGCTTGAGCTACGAACCTACACACACTTGGCCGAACCCTATCATCGACCGAACCTTGGGTGGATTGGGCGAACCTGCACACCTACGAACTTGCATGCGAACCTGTTGTCCACGAAACTCCGAACCTTCTTTCACCGAACCATCCTCGAGCGAACCTTCTAACAGCCGAACCCTGCACCACCATTACTGAACCTATTGGGCAGCAATCCACTAGCCGAACCTTGCATGATTCACGAATCATTAGGGAGCCACGAACCCTCACCTGGGCGAACCTCTCCTGGGCGAACTATAAGGTTCGTCGAAGACCATAGCAGCCGAACCTGCAGCCATGTTCATGGAGGTTTGCTGGGATGAAAAACTGATCTGCTTTGGCCCAAGAGTCTGGGCCAGCCCATAATACCTTTTTGGGCCACACATACCAGGACACCCATGCCTTCGGACCACGAAAATTCAATCGGCCCATGGGATTTCATACGGCCTAAGGCCATGGATTTGGCCCAATAGTTTGATCCACCTAAAACATTCGGCCCAACTCCACTCTAGTAATTCGGTCCATGAGCATGTCATATAACCCACAACTTAGTCGACCCATGATTCCATTATTCGGCCTATGACATTAAAATAGAAAGTACGCAATTTAAAGCAATCATAAAGAAACATGCATGGGAAGGCTATACTTTTACTACAAAGGTGTTAGATAGAATTAAATTACAAGGTTCTATTAACACAAACACAAACAAAGGTTTATTAACTAAAATGGCATTCAAGATTTCACATTATAACAGGGCTCACATAGAGTACAATATGAGATTGTAAACCAAGTATATAAATTTTACCAGGATTGAAAAGTGCTAGTAATATTTCTAACAAGCCAATCGGGCCAAATAAAGACCGAGACTCTTAAGTGTTAGCCAACGTTAGGGCTAACACATACACACACACACATCACTGCGAATTTTACTTATAAGTTACAAACAACGTAAAATCAATACAGGATCGTGAATACTACTACAAATACTACAACGAGGCGCGCATTCTTGTTTATACTTAGTCAACCACTTCAAACACAAGGTGAGTTCATTTGTCCCTTTTCAAACATATTTGCTTTTACCTCGGGACTGAGAATCATGTGATACATTTTAAACAATTATTGAAATGTTTATTAAATGCTTTTATACATATTCTTTGTAACACCCCAACTCTGTTTAGAGCTGACGTGTCACTCGATACAGTAATGAGAAACAATAAACCATAATAACTGAGTATTAATTCAAATGAAATCCTTAAATAAATAAAATCCATAAACCAGTTCAGACTAGAAAATAAACAAAAGTCTTAAATCAAATACTAATAATTCTTTACTTCATTAGCCTAACTCCATTGATTTTACTCTCTTCACACATTCCCAGTAGCCCCTTGAGTACCTGCCGTATATACAAAGAAAACCACAGAAAAGAAATACGGCTGAGCCAAAATTGCTCAGTAACGGATAGAACAATAGCAAGCGATACATTATCAATACAATAAAATGAAAATATGACTTTTGAAAAATAAATAAGTCATATCAATAGGAAATACCCATACGAGCCAGTCTCGGTAACTCAATGATCAGTATGTACATTGGCTGCAGCCCTAATGTACCAGTAATGTGCAATGGAAGCATGGGCACACATACTTAACCATTCACCAATAACAGTAACAATATTATCCTAGGATCGATCCATATGCCTCTAACCTAAATCATTAATTAATATCCTACCTATTTCCTTATATTCTGGTGTTGGTTGTTAGTGAATTCTATTTACCAGAACCATACCATGGACCAAAATCAGTGAGGAATTCAATTGGTTACCTTGCTCACAACAATAACAGTTTAGAATTCAGATTGTAAATGTTTTAACAAGGATGGACCAACAGTTAAACAGCACGTGTGGTATTCATTTTCTTGTCAAATCTGTGTAATTTATAGAAATAAATCTATATGTTCAACCCAAAGTTTCCCAAAATAATATTTAGAGAACGTGCTCCAAAATCTAGAATTAACAAAGTATATGGATTTACCTTAAACTGAGAAAAACAACTTGACTTGAAGCTTTGGGAATTATAAACAGCTACAATTTCCTATCTTCCCCTTCCTGTTCGTATTCACCTTCAAGGTCAACCAGGTTTGTTAACTAGCATACCCTTTCTAGTAAAGGTTTGTATGAAGCCTAATAACACTAAACTCTAATTTGAAATTTTACCTAAACAGAGCTTCAAGAAGCAGGCTAATGGAAGCTTAGACTCCAATGGTGACACAAAGGACCAAGTAGAGAACTTCTGTGTTCGAACAACACGTAATCGATCGAAATCAGAATGATGATTGCATAACCTTTGCGAGATAGATCTAAGTTGAGATGTTTAACGCTGAAAAAGGGGTAATACTGATTTGGGGGTGGTTGCGGTTTGGGTGTGAGGTTCAACCAAGATGTATAGGCTATAAATCGGTGAGTGGGAGCGTAATTTAGGAGTGTCATCCCCATTATTCGGTAAATTTGTTGCCAAGAGTGAGGGATTTGAAATTGGGAATCTCCTGTATTCAAATGAGGATGAAGAAACAACACAAGAAAAAGCAGCACACGTTTTAGGTATAAAATTTTAATTGGGTGAGTGATGGTGCACCCTACTCCCATGGTTACCCTACAATATGTATATTCAATTTTATTTATTTATTTTTCTTTTCTCTACGTCAATGCACTCTTTCATTTTATTTATTTATTTATTTTTTTTATATTATTTTGATTATTAATTTTCTTATTATCTATAATAATATTATTATTATTATTATTATTATTATTATTATTTTAGGTTATTTCATTCTTGATGCTTATACTAATGCTTAAGCTTGTAACTATTATTTTGGAAACTAGAGACTAAGACTTAAACTAGATGCTTGATGTTTATGCTATAAACTCTATGCTTAAACTACATGCTCGATGCCTATGCTATAAACTCTAAGCTTAAACTAGATGCGTGATGCTTATGCTATAAACTCTAAGCTTAAACTAGATGCTCGATGCTTATGCTATAAACTCTAAGCTTAAACTATATGCTCGATGCTTATGCTATAAACTCTATGCTTAAACTATATGCACAATGCTAATGTTACGGACTATATGTTCAAACTATACGCTAATACTTGAAACTAAATGCTCAAAGCTATGATTGTACACTAAATGCTACGCTTGTATCTATTCATGGGCTACGTAATTGCTAAACATTTCTAGAGCAAAGCTTGTACCCATGCATGGAGATACGTGAAAGCTAAACTATAAGAATGCTAAGCTTTTATCTATATATGAGATACGTAAATGCCAAACATTGCTAGAGCAAGGCTTGTGTCTGCATATATGAGATATGTAAATGCTAAACTATGTGTGTGCACAGCTTGTGTCTATATATGAGATACGTAATTGCCAAACATTGCTAGAGCAAGGCTTGTATCTGCATATATGAGATACGTAAACGCTAAACTATTCGGATGGTAAGCCCAAACCAATTCATGAGATATGTAATGGCTAAACATTGCTAGAGCAAAGCTTGTATCTAGACGTGGGCTACGTAAATGCTAAACATTGCTAGAGCAAAGCTTGTACCCACGCATGAGATTGGTGAAAGGTAAACTATGATTTATGAAACAATTGTGTTTGTACAACTTACTCTAAAGCTAATCTACATGAATGCTATAAACTTGGAAACTTTTAAACAGTAAACTAAAGCTATGATGAAGACTGGATTGAATGGCAGGTAAAATGCTTAATTATCATTAACAACAGTGTCATATGCAGATTATTATGTGGTGGGATGGCATTTGGGCGGGTTGTAGGCTCGACCCTTTCGTATGCCCTATATATAAGCATACCGATTTGGATATTACATGTCACACCCCCAAATTTCAACTAACGGAATCATACCGTTTGGGAAGTGACAAACCAGGATCTCAGATCATTAGACATAACGAAGACCTCTATATGCTTTTCAAACATAACTTTGGTCTTAATTGAAAAATTCAGAGTTTAAAACATTGCGGAAGCGTTTGTAAAAAGTAAAACAATCTCATGTTTGCAAAATGTAAATTACATTACTAATGTCTCAAATATTCAAATCAAAAACAACTATGATGTAAAACATGCATGAGACTCGATCTCCTAATCCATGCTCATCTGTTCTTGTACTTTAGCGTCCTGAGAAAACATGTAAATCAAGTCAACACAAAGGTTGGTGTATACACATGTTTGCATAATCACAATTGTTTGAACAACAGTTTGAAATGTAAATGTTGCAGATAACATAATCACACATCATAGTCATGATAGCTAGTCATTTGTACTATTTACATAAGTGATTGACACCGAAGCTGACTGTTGCATGCTGTTGCATGTTTTGCCTTTCCACTATTGTCTAACACAAACAATAGTAATGTTGAATTGGCTAGTTAAACACTTGCATAGATCCCATCTACCAAGTAAGGTTTATCAAACCCAATAGATCTATCTTCAACTACCATGCTTTGCACTACGGCAAACTAAATGGTTCAATGTATAAGGACTTTGAGTGTTATGTGCACACTTATAATAAACAGCTAACTCATGCAAGTGATATGTATCCAAAAGAGTTTGTTTGCACATGTTTTCTCCCCCAAAACAGTAAAATGTAAAAAGGGGTCGTGTACGCACCTTTGATAGCAAACAGAATGATCAACACACGTGCAGTCGCGTAGATAATCCTCTACGAAGAATCTGTGTTTTTAACAATAACGTTGTGTTATTCGGGATGTCGTTTTGTGTATGAAATCACATACGTGTCAACACACGTATGCTAGAGTGTTGGAACTGTGCATCTATAAGTACGCGTGCCTTTAAAATCGTTTAAATAAAATCATATAACCATATATGATTTTATTTAAATAAGCGTAATTATACGCGATTACGTTTTCGAGTTAAAATATAAATTTTATTATTTTATTTTGTTCGGGATGAAATTCTGGTTCCAACGCAACTTGAACGAGTCGAAACGGAGTTAGAACGAAGAAGTTATGAGTAAAAACCAAAATAGTTTTTAAATACAAAAACCCGGCAGAGGCAGGGTTTGAACCCTGGACCTCCCGGACCAACTACACAAACCCAACCCGTTCCTCTTCATCAGATTTTGTTAACAGATTCAATTCTAAATTGTTTTAACCACTAATGATCGGGTTTCCTATTGTTTTTACTAAACCGAACCAATCTTGGTTCTAATTGACCATGAATTCGAACCCAATCAGTTCCAAAACCATAGGGGGTTTTGTTTCAATAATCAAACCGATTCCCACCCTAGTTTTAATTCAAGAAAATCATCAATTTAGAACACCCAATTGTGTCATAATCGGTTTCGAATGTGAACCATCAAACCCATCATCTAATCTTGTTAAATTCGTTGGTTATGAACTAGGATTTCATAGGGTTTTCATTAATACAAGGATTTCGAAACTCTCTGTGGTAGTTAATTTGATTTTTAGATTCAATTTCATCAAAACCCCCAATTCGGTTTTTCAACAAAACCCTAGAAACCAAAATCCTACAATTCGATGTTATTCGATCCAATCATCATAGGCTTTTCCTTAAAAGGAAGATTTCGAAACTATCTGTTAGTTTTAATTCGAGTTTTACACTCATTAAAATGGAAACCCCCAAATCGGATTCTCTAAGAACCCTAGAAACTTGAACTTAATCAATTCGTTATAATATGATGAAATTGATATATGGGTTTTGTTAATGGGCAGTTCTGAAACTTGTAGAATAGTTTAATTTGATTTTTAAACTCAATTCGATCAAAACCCCCAATTCGTTTCATATCAAGAACCCTAGGAATTGAATTCATATGATTCGATGTTAAAATCCAAAATTGACATAGGATTACTCTAAATCGGCATGTTTAGGTTGTGTGGGAGTAGATTTTTACCTGATTTGATATCGAATAGAAGTAGTTCGATTATGGGATTGAGTTTCGGCCAACCTCTAATCCAATTCCCAAACCCGAGCTACTGAGATCGAATTCTCGTATGTAGAGGACTCTAAAAGTTCCGAATTGTGCTTCTGTAAGTTCAATCGTGTGGGTTTCAGTCGAATTGTATGGCTTTGTATATGCTTGTAACGGTTTTAATGAACTAGATCGTTATTTGGGTTTAATTCGGCCATTATGATCGTATTAACTGATGATAACCTTTTACTATCATCATTAGGTGTTTTATGTACCATCAATTCGATTAATTACTTCGTATTAGTTTGAAATTCATAATTCCCTCTTGTGTTTATGGACGAATTTTGACTATGTAAGTCAAAATTGTGCATTTTGACTAATTACTAGCTAATTCTTACAATTCAAAGTGTTTCTAGATTTGTTTTGTTCAGTTTTACTCCCTCTAGTTTGATTTTTGTATGATTTCATATTGTTTCTGTTATCTTTTGGTTAACGGGTATTATCCGAATTGCCAGATTGTCACATTACATGTGATGTTAATAAGGTTAAGGTTTTACCGAAAGAGGTTTGCTAAAGCTATTTTTCAACAAATAAACTATATGAACTCACCAACCATTGTGTTGACTTTGTTTTCTTACATGCTTTCCCAGGTGATGCACATGTTTAAGCTAAGGCTCAGGATTTCATGCTAGGATGCCCAAATAGAGGACCTAGTAAACTTTTGGAAAGCATATATTTGTTATTGACGCGAGTCATTTTTGATATCTTGTACAGATACAAGATAGAAATATTTAATTCTTTTGATATGTTTACTTAGTTAAATTACCAAACATTGACATTTGTAATTTAACTTTGTAATCCTAGTTTAATGTTTGATTATGCTTTAGTTAATCTCAATGTTGATGCTATGTAAACAATCTGATCATCACGATTATCACTCACGATATCGCGCCCCGAGAACCTTTCGCCCGACGGGGAAGTCGATCCATCCCGTCGGCTCGGAGTGTGACAATTTTGAGCCTAATTTGAAGGATTCATTCCGAGAACAGAAAACGACGACCCTAGAAGCATTTTTGGAGATTCATAACCAATATTCCATCATAGTTCTTCCAGATCGATCATTGTTCTTCCATTGTAAGCATGTTAGGCTAAACAATTCGTAGTCACAACCGGAATAAGAGTTCAATCGAGTTGTAAGAATGTTTATATGTTTGTGTTTGACTGTGCACTTATGATCGTCACTTGTGAATGTTTATGTTGGTGTTAAACATTATCTTTTGTATGTTGCTTTGAATAATAATTTATGTTTAGAAATCCTCAATTGTGATCATTCCACTTTAGAGAACTCTAGATGTGTGGTAGATGTTTACATGGTTTAGGATTTGTCATGAGTTGTGTTGGAACATTCAAGGTTGCACAATAGTTACATTCCACTTCAAAGAACCTTTGAATGTGTTCTAGGTGTGTCGTTGATGCAATCATGTTTCATGTTTAGGTGATACACAATTGATATTAATTATGTATATGTAATTTATCGTTAGCAAACATAGTAATAGGTTTTACAACTAAAGGATTGGACTTGAAACCGGTAGTGACTATTTTTCATTTTATATGTTAAAATAAATTTCAATTTACTTGTTTATGCATTCATAGTCAATCAAGAAACCAAATCAACTTTTCCATTTTAAATTTCATGTTTACATATCAACTTAAGTTAAAGACCAACCATTAACTCCTCGTGGTTCGACACCCTTCTTCCCTAAATAGTCTTTAAGTTGTAAGGAACCTATTTCTTTTCAAGTTTGACCGGTATCACGACATCAGTCACTCTCTCTTCTTTTCTTTTGTTATCTGATATCTTTCGGTTTATGCACAATGGTTATTATGTCATTTTTGTAACACTATGAATGTTTTTATGTTAACAAGTAACATTCTCTCTTTATTTCATATGTCATTTAGGTTTCTTTGGATTAAAAATCGATAAAAAAAATGGGTCTATTAGTTGGAAGGATTATTGTTTTTTTTTTTTAATTTTTGAAAGCAATATTGTAATGTTTCAGTGTTTATTTTTTGAGTTGTAGCTTATTGCCAGTCTAATATTTTTTATAAGTTCACTGCTATTAAAAAAAGAAAAATAATGGAATATGAAATTGTTACATCATCTTATTGAAAAAGAAAAAGGAAAACAGAATTCTTCTCTAGCCTAGATTTTAACATGCAAGACATTCTCTGATGCTCAAACCTTAAAATGATGTGACATTTATGGAGATTTCATTGGTAGTGACCTTCAAATGAAACTTCATAATCCTTAGAAACCATTAACATTACATTACTAAAAAATTCCCTAATAATTTTGGCCACAACATCACCCTCTTATAACTACACATTAATGACAAATCAAGACTGCATTTTATATATATGTAAGTGATAAAAATTGAAATTGAAGTTCATACTTGATTCGGGTCGGGTTGAATAATTCTGAACTTTCAACCTTATCAATGGCCGATCTCATGTGAGCTATGTTGGCATTTCGCAAATGACATTCTAGCTAACCCGATTCATAAGGGCCTGTTATTGGCCCTACCCGAACCTCTTTTATTTTTGATAGTTGATAGGTAACTAACTAACTATCAGATGATGAGTCTTGATCACTACATGATTTAACATTATTATCATCACTAAAGAACAAGCCAAGAATTCTATACTTCTAGTTCTAACTAAAGCTCGAGATGTTGTATAGAACTTTGAAGAAGCCGTATGTCCCAATTTTGCTTTCAAAGAAATTACAATGCAAATTCTCATTGACAACATCTCAAGCTGATTACTTCTTAACTAAATGACTATAACTTCAAATCATAATGGAGTGTATGTGTGGTAATTTTAGGGGTAAAGTAGGTCTATAATAAAGTGTGTATGTTTGTTGTCAGATTATAAAAGATTAATAGTGTGAAATTACCTTATTTAGTATTCAAACTCGACAATATATGATAAGCTAAAACTTTGAACTTTATTTAAAAAATAGTTTGAAAACATCTGAAAAAAAAAAAAAAACTTAATACTAGTTTTTGTCATAAATAAATTTTGTCTAAAATGGTTTCTAGCCACCGTTTTCTTCTTACAAACTTTTTTCTGTTGGAAATTGGTCAAAAATTGTCTTTTCAACATTTTTTTTTTACCAAAATCAATGTCATTAATCGGACCATGGGTTGGGTTTCTTGTAGTAAATTTTTAGTTTTAATGTATTTGTTTATTAACATGACAATAGTTGAATATAATAATATAAAAAGACGCATAGTAGATACATATTATGTAAAGCCACAGTTTTCTGGCAATTAAAAACAATTGTTCGAAGTGTATACATTCCGTGTATACAAAACTACAACCCAAAATTTAAAACCTTACATATTATCAATCATAGAAGGGTCTTCTACAAATATGTAAGGCAATGTTACGTACATCAGAT